>JAWWEO010019876.1:0-12122 GCA_035582975.1 Ormyrus labotus | reverse complement strand
TCTCTCTCTCTCTCTCTCTCTCTCTCTCTCTCTCTCTCTCTCTCTCTCTCTCTCTCTCTCTCTCTCTCTCTCTCTATATATATATATATCATATATTAATATCATAGTAATATATTAATATCAAACGAACTGCGCTTTACATCATTTATTTGAAGGAACACTTTGAACGTAGTTGGGTTCAAAACTATTTAGTTCTTCTATATGAAACCGTAAAATCGTGCTCCGACAACCCAAATTTTCAGGGATTATTTCAGCACCTGGAAAAGTTTTTCCGCCGATAACAAAAAATACGTGTCGATTATTTATAGTCTACTTTAACATATTAAAAAATTTTGGTTGATAAGGGGATGACAGCAAAGTGACTCTCCTTGTAAGTCATGCACTTTTTCGGATATACAAATTCTCCCTCCCTCCCTCCCTCCCTCCCTCCCTCCGTAATCAATCGCGTGGCCGTCGTCAAGTTGTTACAACGTATTTATAAAATTCTTCATTTCCTGAAAAATACAAAAGAAACTTTAAATGATCATTAATGTCAAGGTAGCATTTAGTTTTGAAATTCTCTGAACTTTTTAGATCCACCATTAGTCGAAATTCTTATTTGCAAAATAAACTTGACCTTGAGATGAGCACCAAGGAGATTGTAAAAATTAGGGTCACATTTGGATATAAAAATCTACTATTTTTGAATCCAATGAAAACTGGTCGTTTCACTTGAAAAATGAACTTAACGTTTATATGATGATCAAGGTCACACTCAAGGTCATTGTCAAAGTTGTGCTAAAGGGTACAATTAGACGAAAAATGCTCTGCTCTTTCCGAATCCGCAATGAAAAGTAGGAGTTTCCCTTGAAAAATAAATTTAACGTTGATATGACCGGCAAGGTCACTACCAAGGTCATGGTTAAAGTCTTGGTCAAGGCCACGTTTTAAAAAATCTGCTCTTTTCTGATTAACAATTAAAAACTAAGGTTATCTTTCAAAGAATGAAGTTAAAGTTGATGTGACTGTCAAGATCACGATCGAAATAGTGGTTAAAAGCATGGTCATGTTCATGGCTTCATTTAGACGCGAAATTCTCCGCTTTTTCTGGATCTACGACAAAAAATTGGGGTTGTCATTCGAAAAATTATCTGGATGTTGATATGACCGCGAAGGTCATGGTCATGATAAATTTAAAATTTTGGATGGAAAATTTTCCGCTCTTTTCATATATACGGTAAAAAATAGGGGTTTCTGTTTGAGAAAATGATCTTAAGCTTGATATGACTGTCAAGGTCATATTCAACGCCAAATCCAAGGTCATCATCTGAAAGCCAGGACAAAATCCTAAAAGTTATATATTTAACATTTTCCCCTAAATTTAATTTCTTACGAGTTATTTAAAGGTTTCCATATTCGTTGATCACCTTGTAGATCTATTTAGAATTAATTTTTGATAGATCTATTTTAGATTGAATTTATGTTTTAAATAAAAATAAATATCAATGTTTATTTTCAGATACACTTTGCGATTAAGGACAAAAAATGATAATTTTAAATCGAGCTTTTTAGTAGGAGACGAGGATTCTATTACAGTCGAAATAAACGTGGAGGATGTAAATGACAACACTCCTCGTTTTGTAAACGATCGACTTCAAGTTGTTATAAAAGAAAATGCTCCACTTGGATATGTAGTAGCTACTCTTCATGCTGAAGATGATGATCTCGCAGGCACTACAGCAGCAACTTTGATATATATTATAACTTCTGGAAATGATGCTGGATTCTTTCGAATAGATTCATCAACTGGTACCGTTTTAGTAAATTCAACCCTTGATTGCGATCTTCGGCAACAAATTTATTATCTTGTGATCATGGCTTGCGATTCTGATCCTATATATCCGCTTTGCTCATTGGCGCAATTACAAATACAGTTAGAAGATGTTAATGACAACTCGCCCAGATTTCCAGTACAGGAGTACCTTGAATTTATTGGCGAGAATGAAGCGCAGGGTACTACTGTATTTTCAGCGCATGCCTTTGACCTAGATCGAGGCATTTATGGATTACTTAATTATTCTATTTTCTCAGCAGCAGCGAGCGATTATTCAGATATTGATGAAAGTTACAAACTTTTTTCAATTGATGCAAAGAGTGGTACTGTAACAACACGTACAGTTTTTGATTATGAACATCGTAATCGATATGCTTTTACTTTACGTGCAACTGATACTGGCGGACGCTCAGCCACGATTCGAGTTCGCATTGAAATAGATTCGCGAGATGAATTTTATCCCCAGTTTACAAAACGCAAGTATCATTTTAATTTACATGTTGGTCAACAAATTCAACCAGGAGCTATAATTGGTTATGTTACAGCCACGGATAGAGATAAAGGACCAGATGGTCGCATAGTTTATCAACTTACAACACAAAATCCATTTCTTAAGTTAAATAGGACAACCGGTGCATTGATAGTTAAACAGATGATGCGGATTAATATGAATTTTGAAGAATCTCCCAAATTATCAGTTAAAGCTAGTTCTGGAAGACAAGGTTCTTTATCAAATATGACTATGGTTGAAATATCATTAGTGAATGATGATAATGTAGCGCTTTCTTATATCCCTGGTTTTGTTACACCGACAAATGTAATTGCAAACATGCCAGTTGCTACGAGTAATGGTCTTGCTGATTGGGCTCTCGGACTTTTAATTGCTTTGCTGTTACTTATTATTTCGTTTGGTTCTATTTTCTTATATTTGTACATCAAGAGTCGGTATCATAAGAAACCAGAAGCAAAGCCGGGGTTAAATGGCGAAAGCAATGCAACCGCATCTAATAGTTATGTGGATCCTAGTGTTTTTGATACTATACCCATACGAAGCGTAGCTGGAGTCGGAATGAGTGGAAATAGTAGCATTTTAAGCAGTAGCATCGTAAATGTTACTACCAGAGCTGCAACTTCTTGTCAATTCGCACCACCAAAATATGATGAGATTCCTCCTTACGGAACTTCTAGACAATCTGGAACACAAGCCGCGTCTGAACTATCTGGTAGTGATCATTCTGGGTCTTCAGGTCGTGGATCAGCTGAAGATGATGGAGAAGACGAGGAAATCAGAATGATTAATGAAAATCAACAAGTAGATGATTCAGTACATCTACCAAGTGATCTATCAGTACACAACACTCAAGAATACTTAGCTAGATTAGGTATTGTAGATCCTCCTACTGGAACACCGAGAAGACCAGTAGAAGCTTTACCACTTGATAGTCTACATCTATTTGAAGATGAAAATACCACAGAGGCAGATATAGCTACGCTAATATATGGAAAAATTGGTGATTCAAGCCGACTTACTTCTGATCTAAATGCACCAGGCGGCCCGTCAATGAACGGATCCCTCAGTTCAATAGTTCACAGTGAAGAAGAACTCACAGGATCTTATAACTGGGACTATTTACTTGATTGGGGACCACAATATCAACCATTGGCTCATGTTTTTAGTGAAATTGCTAGGTTAAAAGACGATACAGCCAGTATTGAGAGCGGTAATTCTGGTAATAGTAACAAAAATAAATCTATACGCAAAGCACGACCTCCACCATTACTAACATCCGTAGCTCCAAGATCCCTAACTGCGCCAGCAATAGCAAGAAGTATGTTACCCAGATCGCCAATTAGTGACGATACTACACATTTTCCACCGGCAGCCCTAAGTCCTAGTTTTTCACCTTCTTTATCACCTCTAGCTACCCGAAGCCCGAATATCAGCCCGTTGGTTCACGCTACAGCTACAAGGACAAATCAATGTCCTCCAAGAAATATAAGTATCAACGATACAGAACTCAGAATATAAAATTAAGAATGTATTTTAATTTATATTTATTAGATTTTTTTGTAAACGCTAGATCATTAAAACTCTAAATTAAAACGTTGAGTCGCAAAGTATTTTTCCAATTTAACTGAATTTTTGAACTTCTTTGAGCTTCTTTGTATTTGGAAAGATGTTTTTCAATTTTGTTAAGTCTTTTAAGGAGTAACTACAGTAAACTTAAGTAACCCACATTTTTATTTGTAAATAATAAAATTAATTTAATAATGGTTTTTAAAAAAGTATATCATAGTAATATTTTCAATTTTTGCTCAACCAAGCCAAACTACAAGTCTTTAGACTTACTCGATTTAAAAATATTTAAAATTCTGGTTTTAATGTAGCCTGTAGGCTAATGTTTATCATGGGTTTTAATAAGGCCCAACTTAAATTTTTTGTGTAATATATGCCTAAAGAAGTTTTTATATTTTAATTTTTCGATTTTATATTTTATAAACTTAAAAATTTGTATCAAAGTTCAAAAGTACCCCGCAAAATCATTACGGAAATAGGTTCCCAGTGTAATTGGTTGAATTTTTGATACATACTTCATGAACTACTAATTAAAAGCATTTTCGGGATTTAGAAGATTAAAAATATGAAACACGCACATTGTGGATATATGAATATATATACGGTTTGTGTCTTGATGTATGTGCAACAAAGAACTAAAATGCCTTCTTTAAGCTAGCATGTAAATAACAGATGTAGTATCTCCAAAGTCATGAATGTTTTGGTCTTGTTAATAAAGTTCGCACCGTAAATTTCGAAAAAGCAATGTTGTACGAAGAGTTCTGTAACTGAACTTTAGTATGTATTGTAACCGAATGGGTCACCCATCATTAAGTCACCCCGTTACAGTATTTACATTTTTAAACTGTTTTTATATGACTTTTAAACAATACATTACTTTTTTTATCGTGTACCTGTTGTTAAACGTCATGTTTAATAAAAATAGTGCAACCTTTAATGATTTATTGTTTGACTTTTGTAAGATTATTATAACATGGATTCTTATAATTAGTTTATCTAGTATACGGTCATTTTCATTACCCACTATATTTAGATATAATGTGCAATGTTAGTTCACATTTTCAACCTCCTGTATCATGAAAACTGTTCATTTTCAGACTTCAGTGGTTATGAAGTATCAAGTTAAAAATTCTGTCTATTCCACCGGGAGCGAATTTTCATAATGATAATGCCAGGTTTTTTAATCTCTTTATATATTTATTATCTTTATAATATACATTTTATTATATTATATAAAATGCAATCTCGCATAGGTAATAAATAATATCATCTGTTCAAGTATTGACACTACTTTAACATACTAAAGTCAAAAGTACTAAACTTACAGCTACATAACATAAAATATATTCTTTTCCATAAACAAAAATTTATATCTCTATATATAAATTTTTGCATAAATTATTAATAATAATAAAATTATTAAATTATATTGACACGTTAATGTGTAATTTTTGTTCTAAGTGAAACATTAAAGTCGTGAAGCAAAGTCGTGATAATTTAAATGGAAAAGAGTAGTTTTTGCAAAGAAGTTCAAATAATTCATATAATAATTTCTTTAAAAACTGAAAGAATTCGAATATTTTATTACATTGCGAATAAATATGTATTGATAATGCCTGTTTAGATATGAAATAATAATTTTGATGATGTAGCGAAATAAAATCGATTAAATGCAGATATAATTTATAAAAAGAATTAGATTGTTATAAAAGACCCAGTACATTTTTTATGAAAAATAGTTTGCTGTCTATTTTCTTGAATCTTTGTGTAAAGGTTCCTCTATGTATGCTGATCAAAAGTCTCCTTGGGCGAAACTCCCTACCGAAAAAAAAACATGTATTAAATCACATCTAGACATCTAGACCCATTGTCGCTGACATCATGGGTCTAAGAACGCTCTATTGAAAAATGTCATGTATTAAATCACGTATAAAATTATACAGCAAATTATGTACGAAAACAAGTGATTATATATATTTCAAATTATGATTATTCAGTTGCCAAATCATGTGATTATTCATGTGACTTTAACGAAAAAATCGTTATATATCGGCACAGTAATCACATCATTTCGCATGTTACTCGTCACATGATTCGGCAACTGACCAATAAATGAAATAAAAAAATTATTTTCATTATTTTAAATAAACAATGCTTTAAATTTACAAATAATGTACAGTTGGCATCAGTTTTAAAAAAATTATATATTTCTGATTAATTTAAACATTTTTTTATTACATTATATATTAGCGTCATTTACTAACTTGTTATATTTTAGATACGGAGCACAGACTCGCCCTTATTTTATAAATAAACGAAGGCCTTCAGGCAATCGTATTTTTATTGCTGGGGACTTTGGAAGCCGGAAAAAAGAGTCTTCGCGGCAGCTCCAAGGGCAGCAACTCAGCAGTCTTAGAGAGCTTCTTAAAGAATTGCGAGGCTCCAATCCAACAATATGAATTTTCTGAAAGCAAGAAAAAATTAGTATTTTTTGGTATAGTAATAGAGAGTGTACTGCTATGTAAGAAAGAGAGTGCCTCTCACTTCAGGAAATAAAAAAAATAAATAAAAGATACAATACAACTACAAAACATGCAGGAAGAACTTTACAACAACAAAAAAATGGTACAGAGGGAGGTTTATCTGGATAACATGGAAGAAATCTCGCTACTTCCAGTTGCAGCTGTCCGCTTCTGAAGCATGACCTACAGACTCCACGCTGCAGCACCTGAAACAGAAAAACTCGATCAAGACAAGCTCATTAGCTTGATTAACGAAGATTAGGAACGACATTAAAGCTTACCTGGCATAGTATAGCTTGACAATAAACAATTGGCAATCGAAAATTTGACATCATCAAAATGACTGTGCTTGGCAACTACCTAGCCTCACTACAGCTAATAGCGCTATGCCACCGGCGCCAATGCTTGCTCATCTTCTCCGTCGGCGCCGGCGAACTTCACTTCACGCTAATTTGCATAGTACTATTAGCTGCGGTAAGGCTAGTCAATAGCGTAGCACAATTATTTTGATGGTGTCAAAATGTTGATTGCCAGCTGTAGATTTCCAAGCTATATTATGCCATGTAAGCTTTAATATCGTTCCGAATCTTCGTTAATCAAGTTAATGAGCTTGTATCGAACGAGTTCTTCTGTTTAAGGTGCTGCGGGGTGGAGACTGTAGGTCATGCTTCAGAAGCGGTCAGCTGCAACTGGAAGTAGTGACATTTCTTCCATGTTCCCCAAGGAATGTTGGTTATCGAGGTAAGCCTCTCTCCGCACGATTTTTTATTGCTGTAGAGTTCCTTCTGCATGTTTTGTAGTTGTATTGCATCTTTTATTTCCTTTTATTAATTTTTATTTATTTCCTGCAGTGAGAGGCACTCTCTTTCTGACAGTGCAGTGCACTCTCTATTGTTATACCAATAAATAATAATTTTTTCTTGTTTTCAGATAATTCAAATTGCTACATTGGAGCTTCACAATTTTTCAAGAAGCTCCCTAAGACTGCTGAGTTTCTGCCCTTGGAGCTGCTGCGAAGACGTTTCTTCCGGCCTCCAAGAACCCTAGCAACAAGAATGCAATGGCCTGGAGACCTTCGTTTACTTATAAAAGTGTGCGAGTTTTTGCTCCGTGTCTATAATATAAATTTACAAGTTGAGAAATACTGTATAAGTTGATATACAATGTAATAAAAAAATTTTGTTCATATTAATCAAAAATATATAATTTTTTTAAAACTGATGCCAACTGTGCATTTTTAGTAAATTTAAAGCAATGTTTATTTAAAATAAAAAAGATAATTTTTTAATTTCATTTATTGGTCAGTTGCCGAGTCGTGTGACGAGTAACATGCCAAATTAAGTGATTACTGTGCCCATATGTGCCGATTTATTCTTTAAAGTCATATGAATAATCACATGATTTGACATCTAAATAATCATAATTGGAAATATATATACTCACTTGATTTGGTATATAATTTGCTGTATGATTTCATACGTGATTTAATACATGACATTTTTCACTAGGGCGTCCTTGGACCCACGATCTCAGCGACAATAGGTCTAGACGTTTGAAAAAGTCGAGGTAAATGAGACTACATGTGATACTATTTAACTTTATTAATAATAACTTTATACACTTTTAGTCTTATTTTCCAAGAGTCTTTATGGTATTTAGGCTTATTGTCACCGCAAAATCATGGGTCGAAGGGTATTTCACCCATGAGGATCTGTTATCAGCATAGATATACGGAGAAAAATTCCTAGTTAAGTGTACCTTCAATTTAAGTAAAAGTTGCTTAAAAAGTTAAGCAAACATTGTTAAATAAACTTCACTTAGCTTTGTAAGCAAATATTAATCCAAGACGCCATTTCTCTCTCTCTCGCACGTTCGATGGCTTACTTAAGATATCAAGTAAATTTTACTTAAGTCAGAATCAGTACCTTTCACTTAAACCTTTTAAGTAAATTTCACTAGCGATTTTTCTCCGTGTATAGGAGCCTTTATACAAAGTTGAAAGAAAAACAGACTCAAATTCATTTTGTATAAAAAGTGTATCGGTTACTTTAGTAGATTTAATAATATTTGATAAAGTGACAATCTATTTTACGTAATAATAATAAGAATCTGTACAATTTTGTAAATTATTTTTTATCTTTTCATCGTGCCTCCTAAATATTAGTTTATATGAATTTTAATTCTTGCATGTATGTTTGATGTTATCTGCAAACATTGTTTTATGTAAATAAATTTACGGTTATAGTTACTATGATAAGAAATTATTCAATGTATATACAATGCGCTAAAAAGAACTATTATAATTGTCAGTAACAGTTACTATGTTGTTACTAAGAAATAGTTCAATGTACATACAATACGCTAATAAGAATATTTTAATTTTTAGTAGTACTTTAATATAAAAGAACAGTAACGTGTTTATCAGTATTATATTTAATAGTAAACTTTTTTAAACTGTAAATAAATTTCTTAAAATATGTGAAGCATTATAATGTTTTAATATATCTAAACACGTTACAAATTTTTTTGAAATAAACATTTTATATAACAGAAAGTACTTCCTTCATTTTACTTCTATATTTGAAATTGTAATTAAGTTTTAAAATAAATTCTTTGATATAATTAAGCTGTACGGAATACGATACCAGCTAGGTAAGTAAGATATCAGCATTATTGTTTCAATTTTAAAGAAAAAATAATAGCTTTACGTTGACGCTTTTGTTTGTTGAACTATATCATTGATATAAATAGTGAAGAGAAGGGGACTAAGATGCGACCCTTGCAGAACCCCAGATGGGACAGCCTTAAAGTCAAAGATGCAGTCTAAAATACGAACAGATTAAATTTTATCGGATCGATAAGACACTATACATTTATATGTTGTAACGTAGTATTCGCCACGTGGCGACTTTCCGAATTTCACACTATAAAACGGTGTTTCCCACCGTGTGCTTACCCTTTTTAATTTGAAATGATATTGAGCGCCAGGGGCTTTTAAGTGGAACCGCCCGTGCGTCGTCGCTGAATATGAATATGAGCGTGCTGTGTAACCTCTACGTTGGTTAGATGAATCCTCGCTTCTACTAGAATATTACATCGTTGGAAACTTCGTCGTTGTTTCAACCTCGCTGCTTGTAATCGTCGTGCTCCGTCGTTCTCTGAGATGTGCGCCGAGAATCTTGCTGTATGCTGCGTGCGTCTCTTCGTGCTTCCTCTTCAGCACTCCTGCTCAATTCCGGCCTTAATTACACGGTACGCTTTACTTTTTAATGCTCTCGGCAACAAATCGGTCTAGGTGCGGATTCGTTGCTGCTTTTCTCTCTCATTCACTCATGCATGCCTCTTGTTTATATTTTCCTAACCTCAAACTAACTCTTTCATACACTATACTTTTTCTAGTCGCTTGAATAAGCCTTTTTCTTTTATTTTTAACTCTACTCTCTTTTTCCTTAACAAACTACTATTTACATGTATTATACTAAATTAACTAATTTCTTTTTACTAATTTCATACAAACTAAAAATAATAATCAATCTTTTTCTCGTGACGAGAAAATCTCGTCACATTCCCCTCCCCTAAACCGGAACACTCTCTTTCTGAGTGTTCTATCATTGCTGCCACCAAAAATAAAAATGCATATTTTAAAAAAAAACTAGGGGGCTCTGTCCCCTGCGCGCCAACCCTGACGTTTTAATTACTTATTTATAAAAAATCTACAAGGCTCTTTTTTAGCTGTCTTTCAGGAATGTCTTCAAAATTGATTCTACTAACTTTTATATTTTATGTCAGATAGAATTCTCCTAACTGTGTTATGATGGAATAACCCGTATAACATTGAATGTTGGAGCAATGTTGCTCCAATGTTGCTTTGCCATATTAGCCATGATGAGAAATATTCCTACAATACTATGTAACATGTATGCAACCATGAGGCAATATTCCTGCAAACCATCATTTCCGTTTTTCCCTTGCTTCTTTAAAATACGAGCAACATTGCAGCAATATTTCTGCAAGGTACATCAGCGTTTCACAAGTATTGCTATTCTATTACATATATTTATGTCTTCTGATTTTTCCTGCACTCATTCTGTATCCGTTGTAACTAAATAATTAGCAATTATAATTCATAATTAAACTGCTAAAAATAAAAAAAAAATTCTCTAACCCGTATTCGAACCCAGAGCCTTTGGCTCTGTAAGCAAGCTCTTTACCGCTGAGCTATTTTTTTGTTTATGTCACTAAAATTATGGGTAGATTATAAATGACAGGCCGACTCGATCTTGCACCTCTTAACCTACATATAATTTTAATCATCATGGCTAATATGGCAAAGCAACATTGGAGCAACATTGCTCCAACCTTCAATGTTATATCTGAATGTTTTAGATTCATTTCATATGGTAAATTTCCTTTTGGGTAGAATTTTGCAGTAATGACAACTAAATTTTCTAGTTTTTAGCAAGTATTTAAAAAACTCTTGTTTTTGAAATATGTAACTGATTTTTCAAAATGCTAATTCAATTATTAAATTGTATTTATTTAATGTATTTTATATCATACAACTTCAATTGGTGGGAAAATTTGGAAATATCATTATTGTAAAGGTTGCACTGTAATTTTATTCCATCATTATTATTCATGATGAATTTTAAATCTCAAAACTCAGTATTTTTTGCTTTATTGAGGTAAGTTTTCCGGAATAATTTCTTCAATATAACCAGCAACAGACCTAACAATATTAAAATTTTTAGTTCAGAAAATAATTCTCGTTGTGTCAAAAAAGATAATAGATATAATAATATAAAATTTAATCAATTGAATTACACTTATACAGATTTATCACCTATTGAAATTCTTGTTTTCAAGAAGTCAGAAGTTGAAATTGAAATTTTTCGTTTCTTTGAAATATTGGGTACTTGATCGTCATTCTGTCTTTTCGACAATTTTTTACTACAAAAAATGTAATTGGATAAAATATTTTTAAATGTAATGTCATAAAATTTTGTCAAAGATTGAATAATTATTGTTAAATTGAATTATTCTTCCATGAGGATAATTTTCTAATCTAAATCAATTATAAAACAAAACTATTCCAAAGTTATGATTCTACCTATATGTATAAACAATGATAATGATAAAATTTGTATAACGTATATATGTTTTCAATTAATACAAGCTACTAATAGCGTATACGTATACTTCCAAACAGAAGAGTCCAAAATTATTAATCATATTTTATCCAATTTATTCTGACGTCAAACTTTCAATATAATTTTCCTATTCCGATTCATATCGAATATAATCACCAATTTGTTCCTGAGTATCTATTCCTTCTATCGTACGATCTTCGATTTCGTTAAAATGATACCCATTGTCAGGAATGGATAAATTAGGGGGGAGTAAATCTGTTAATGCCGTTTGGCCCTTAAGGGTAGGGTACAGTCACAAAGAAAAATTCTGTATTTTACATATTAAACATTTACAGAAATGCAACTTTGTTTTAGTTACATAAAAATAGAGAAAGAAAAAAATTTTCAGCCTATTTCCATCAAATTTGAAAAAGTTTTATCTTAAAAAGTAATAAAAAAAGATGCTTATTCGAAATATCTCTTACGAGGCAAAGTTTCAGATATTACCAAAAACTATACTTTTTTAATACGTAGTGCCAAGACCTGCAACTTTACACAGGCTTTTGTTCGTATACTCAAAA
>JAWWEO010019875.1:0-12123 GCA_035582975.1 Ormyrus labotus | reverse complement strand
CTCTCCCTCTCCCTCTCCCTCTCCCTCTCTCTCTCTCTCTCTCTCTCTCTCTGTGATATTATTTCGTGCAATATTTTTAGTGCAATATTTTATTCTAGTTTTATTTTATTTGTATTACACACTTGATCTAATTTATCAGTGCAATATTTTAGTGCAATGCTGTTAGTGCAATATTTTTATTCAATTTTTATTATTTTTCTTTGTATTATACATTCGGCACAATTTATTTTCGCTTTTTTTTCCTGCGTTTATTGTATGTAAATTTTAATGTGCTCACTGTATTATTTATGTATTTCTTTGTTTTTGTACTCTTGTTACAAATCTCTCTCTCTCTCTCTCTCTCTCTCTCTCTCTCTCTCTCTTACTCACTCATTCTCACGACAAATTTTGCTTCGCGCACGACGTACCGAACAACGGATTACCTGAAAACGCGAAAAATGCGGTACACAATCATTGCAAATTTGGCACTCCCCTAGATTCTACTGAGCGCTGTACGATCATCGCGGCGAGCGGGCGGGGCTGAAATTATATCGTAGAGTACTCAACCTTCACTTTAAATAAATATTTAAACAATATAAGTACGTACACCAACAATCACGCCACCCGAGGACTATTTAATTATTATAAACGATTCTTTAAACAAAAACAATAATTTCAATTTAACACTTTCGTTCTTGCTTCTTCAGCAAATTTTCGTAATGGACGGCGGTGAATCGTCAGGAACGCAGCCGAAGAAAAGAAAAATACTTCCAAAAAGTCGTAGAAGACTAAACGGGAAAACGTATGAGAAAAATACAAAAATAGGATGTATTACGTAAGAAACCTTACATTATTGTCATTATCTTTATTATATTTAATTATCGTTTAAAATGCTGCTTATAAAGCTGAAAATAGTAGCCAGAATAGTAAAGTTTATTGGTTATTGATATTAAGTCAATAGTACGAAATTGACTGGTTCGCCTTTCTACTTTCAGCTTTATTTGAAAAAAACTGAACTAAAGTACTAGATGTTTACGATTTTCTTCGGCTACCCCACGATGATCTTGGATTTGATTTTGGTCACAACCTTGATAGTTATTTCAAGGTGAAATTTATTTCTTTTTAAATAAAAATCTATATATCCGAATATAATGGTTTAAAAAAAAAACAATGAAGATTCTTGTATTTTGTAATTTGGTGGACAACCTCCTTCAAATTAATAATGCGTACTACTTTTGCTGTAATTATCTCATAATCAAATCCAAGGTTACCGTCGGTTAGCTAGGGAAAAATCCTAAGCCCGTAGTATTTTGTTTTTTTTCCAACTCGAGATTTTGGAGTTCTTCTTATGTACCGGGACTTTTTCATAACGTTGTATAGTTACATTAACATTTTTGCACCTTCTTCACTTGTCCACTTCAATAGACATTGAGTTTCATAGGGATACAAGTTTTCTACTTTTCTTATCTTTTATCTTTTATTTATGCCATAATATTAATTCGATATATGTGTCCGAATAGTTATTTTAAATGTAAAACTGGTGGATGCCATGGTACTGCGCAACAATTAGAAGGCGAAGAACAACTTGAACCATTACAACCTCATGATAGTTTTTGTATTGATGACGAAAATGATTCAATTATCGAAATGACGGAATGGATACGAGAGGAATCACAGAAAAATTGGTGGAAATTTCAAGACATCTATGACGCTGCTAGTAGCAAGTAACGTATAAAAACTAATATACGGGGCGTGTCAAAAGTTCGGAGACGGCTACATAATTTGAAAAAAGGTAAAAAATAATAAAATAAACTTAAAGGTTATGAGTAAGGTCAAATCAAAAGTAACCATTGAATTGTCCGGATAAAATCCTAAAACTTTGGTTCAACTTATTTATGTCTCTGATGCGTATTTTTGAAATTATCCAGCCGTCCCGAAACTTTTAACCCACCCCATATATAAATGTTGAAAAAAAGATCGAAGAATGAAAGACTCGGAGACAGTAAGGGACTTAGCGCTGCAGAGACGTATAAGTGAAAAAATCGTAGCTACTTTGTTGACGCTTACCTTTTTAAAAATTTATTGTTTCATTATATAAATACTGTTATTACATTTCATAATTACATAAAATTTTATTGTTTGATGAAATTTCATGCAATTTGCTAATTCTTCACCGTAGGTTTCCAGATGCTGTTCAGTACGCTGATCAAAAGAAATTAAAAAGTAATTTTAAACGATGGCGTAGGCTTAACTTTCCCAAAACTCCAAATACCTTAGAAGAATTTACGAAACAAATAGAAGAACATGAGTACGATAGGGTACTCAACTTCAAAGGAACCACAATTACGGCAAAAAAACTTGTTGATCAAAATGGCGACATTCACATGATCATTTACAGCGAAAACTTTGTGAATGAATGTACTAATATTCAGCATCTGTTGATCGACGGGACGTTTAAATGTAGACCGAAGCTAGTAGATGTTGTACAATTGCTAACAGTTCTTGGAATTCAGGCAACAAAAGTATGCTTTTATTCTATTACTTCAATGAAGCTTCTTACATTATTTATAAACTTCTTTATTTTTTATAGGCGGTAGTTTTATTTTACGCGTTGATGACGCGACGTACGGAACAAGCTTACACGATTGTTTTTGAACACATAATCAGCGTAAATGAATTTCAGAATTTAAAAATCGTTATGAGTGACTTCGAACGCCCTCTTCGTAATGCAATAAAAAAAACATTTCGAATGGCTGAAGCAGCAGGCTGCAATTTCCATTTCGATCGGGTAAGAACGAGTAAAACGACGAAAAGATTTTATCAATCGTTGAAATTATCGTTAAAAATATCGCAAGTTGATATGCATTGTAGTACAAAATTATTACTGAGTTTATGCATTTATTATGTATAAATGCATGCAAATCAATGAGAATTTATGAAACTTTAAATGATTTTTTACATTCTGATTTATCTAATCCTGTTGAAATTTTAATTTAATTTAATTTTTTATTTATGTTTAACATATCTATACTCAAATAAATAAGATTAATAAGATTTTTGTATTACAGCATATTTTCTAATTATGAATGATTGCATGAATTACCAGTATTGATAAAATATGTTCCTAATTTATAAATATCGAATATCAATATTACTATTAAAATTATTTTGAAGGCTATCTACGGTAACCTTAAAAAGAACGGCATCAAAATTGGAAATAAAGATGAAGATATAGATATAATAGTAAAAAAAATTTTAGCTTTGGCATTCTTGCCGCCAAGCATGATCGTCGACGAGTACAATCGACAAAAGACAGAAATGAGCCCTGAAATGAAAAAAAAGTTCTCCAGATTTTTGAATTATTTTGAAAAGTATTGGTTGAAAATCATAACACCACAGGGTTTCAGTATCTTTGGTTTAACAGTACAATTGTTCGGAATCGCATAATAGTCATTTACAGTACTTGATGAAAAGAGCTCCTTACCCGATAGAATTTTTAAGTAAAATATTTTACTTATTTATGAAATGATATACATGTTTATTTTATAACGATAAAGAGTTTTTGTTTATTGCAGTTAACACTGGAAAAATAATAAGAAAATGTAAAGACGAAATTGAACAAATTTTGAACCTTAAAAATCCAAAGAGGCTGCCACGATATCAGACGCAGTACAAGCAGAGAGAAATTCATAAAGGTAATTGGATATATGAACTTCAGGTGGCTTCGGCGAGTTTTTATAAATAATTGTAAATATGTGAAACTTCACAAAATATTCTTTGAAATTTTAAAAATTGCCAAAAACAAAGAAGGTGCCCACTGGGGCCCCGACTTGATATGGCACCACGCGCCGAAGCCACCTTAATTATAGAAATGTGCAAATACATGTAAAAGTGGTATATTAATTTGATTCAGCATGGGAACAGCTGCTTTACAATGATGGAAGTTTCACAACAGAACACTTTGTAACGTGCATTTCGAGATTAAAAGGAAAACTACGTTACTTACAAGACGATGAAGATTCCACTCGATGTCAAGATGAATATGAATTGCAGGGAACTCAGAGTATATCAAATTTAGGTAACAACTTAAATTTTAATTGAAAATAATGTACTATTAATAAAATATATTTCCATAATGTTCTTAATATTCTTATTTATATATTAGAAGTTGATATCGACTTCGAGAAGGAAGTTTGATTAAATCCGGCAGAAAAACGAGAAAATAAGCAAAAGGAAAATTTTTTAAGAAGAAGGTAGAAACGGCAAAGGGAACAGGGAAACTCAGTTCCCCATTTTTCTCGTAAGAAATAAAATTATTTATTTTATTGCCTAACCTGCATCTAATAATTTAATAATTTAATTTGACAGAATCCCAAAAATGTCCTAAAAATGTAACAAGACAATCGTTGTTACCAAAAAATTTTAACGTTGTTACCAAAAAATTTTAACATAAATTATCAAAGTAAGTAAATAATCGAAAATAAGTAAAAGCATAATGTTCTACATATTAAAAATGATTGATTATTTAATTATATAATGTTTTAAGTTAAGATAAGTGAAAATTGCAGTCAGCAATCGCAACATTCAGAAGTGGATTCAGGTGAGAAAGCTTGTATTTGACTGTTAGACGGAGTGTGTAAAAAGTTTCGGGATTTCTGGATAATATGAAAAATAATAAAAAATAATAAAAGTTATAATAATAATAATATAATTTGGTTTTGATGATTATGAGTAAAATCAAATGTAAAGTAACCATTGGATTGTGCAAATAAAATCGTGAAAATTATCCAGCCGTCGCGGAACTTTTGTCGTACCTCGTATACTATTATTGTTGTAACAGGCTGGAGTTCTACACAATTTAACACAATTTTATTTTACGGTTACAACTGTTTCATTTTGGAAGCGTTGTAAAGTCGAAACTGTAATGTTTTTAAATACGTAGTCGCCTGGAGGAGGTGGAGAGTAAGGCTGCTTAATTTTCCCGTCATTGCTGTGCAACGATGTCGAACTTCAGCCTTATTGTTACTGAATTAATACAATACTAATATTAATTTTCTTTACAGCAATCGGAATGGATGAACCTGAGAGACATCGATCGCCCAGTATTGAGCAGCAGATACTTGAAGGTTTGTCGTTTAAAATATATCAGTCTTGTAATGTTGTATTCATGTATTCTATATTTGCAATGAAGAGTATGCTTTACTTACTTTGTTGACTGATTTTCTATTACTTTTTCTTTACAAATACTGCTATTAACCTATTACACATTATTATTGAATATGCATTTAAAATTTAAAATTAATATATTAAAAAACAAATTTAATTTTATTAATGTACTAATAAAATGTTGTAGGAAATACGACCAATAGTTATTCGGAACTTCCGTCGCGTTCTTGTAAGTGATGGCTATTTAGTATATAGTTTTGCATTATTACAAGAAGAAACTTCTTACGAATGCTTATGTCGTACATTTTTCGTAGCTCCGCTTTCAATAACTGCAGCAGAAGTTAATGAATGTGAAGCAGATAGAGGTAAAATTCTTGATGTAATACAAATGTTCTTATAGAAAATAAAGAAGGAATGTTTTATTAATAAGTGCATAGCGCGGATTTAGGTATTTCTCCGAAGAATTTACAGGACGATGGTCAATTTGAAACAGGTCAATGTAAGATTCGTAATTTATTACACCAGTTTCGTAATTAAAATAAATTATTTTAATAATATTACGTGTATTTTTAGCGATAAGTTCAATGAGTTTAGCAATGGATGATGAATGTGAAGAAGACCAAGGTATAAATATTAATGAATTATAGTTTATCTTCATAAAAATGAGAAGCACTCCATAAAGAAATATGCAATATGCATTTTTAGGGAATCTTTCTTCATCACTTGTAGGCGGTCATGCACGTGAAGAAGACGAAGGTAAAGTGCAAACTGAATGCTATTATAACAGAAATACTTTCTCCTCACCTTAGAACACATTTATAAAACATTTTTTGTAACTGAGTAAAACGAGTTTCTGTGAACCGTGTGGCGTAACATAGAAGAAATTCTCGGCGAGTGTAAAGTCTTGCTTCGTTCGGATGACAATTACACGAGTCGAGAATAGTAAGTGTTTAGTGCGTGAAGTAGTCATTTTACGCACTAGTTCATAAAGTAAATTACTTTTTGAAACTCCGTACGTGAAACTCGAATTTTCATGCCTATTTAGTTTGCGCGAAGCATGTAATTCTCGAATTTGGGCGCGTAGTGCACAAAGTAAACATTTTGTGCACGCCGTGCGCATTTCGCTTCGCCCGGACGACAAACTCCGCTCGTGGGAGAATTACCTACTTCGCTTCAAAGTTCGATTTTGCGCACTCATTGGCATGCGCTAAGCGTGCGGGAATGCGGCACTTGGTGCACACAAGTGGGTGGGCAAAATCGAACTTTGCGTACCCAGTTAGGAAAAATAATATAATTTTTGAAATATTTTTTGTACATTTTTTATAACGGTTTGAATGTTTATATAATTTCTAATAGATGGAGGTAACAACGAACGTCAATTCTCAAAGATGAAACACAAATGGCCGAGTAAGAAGGAAAGGCAGAAATTAAAACGTTTAGGTAAGCAACATTTGATATTTGAAGTGTACTCGTTAAATAGTACACGATTTTAAAATAATTGTAATAGAAAACAAATTTTTGTAGAAATAATTGTGCTACAAACTACAGTTTATTTTTTGCTTTCATTTTACTTAAGTCATAGAAAATAAAGAAAATAATTGTATAAAAAAACGTAGTACATCAAAATATTTTAATTTATTCAATATTTATTTGTGCAGGCTTGCCATCAGTAACTTTCAAAGTGAACCTGCAATGAAGGCGTGAAAAGGGATGTCAACGCAAGGTAATAACATAATACATACTAAGAAAAGAGGCTGCCCACGCCTCGTAAGAAACTGCGTTTAAAAGCTGCGGTAACGCTGAAAAATTTACAGAACATTTGCTGCTATTTAGAGCACTTAAAGATCTTAAATTTCAAAAGAAAATATATTCAGGGAATTGCGGGGAAAAATAATTATAAGGATTTGAACTTTCAAAAATAACGTGAAGAATATATTTACATTTAAGATTTTCTGAGACAGCTTGCTATTAATCTATGGGCATCCTCTTTTAGTAACATGTAAAGATTAATACATAGAAAGAAATTTGTAAATTGGAGATTCGGAAGTTTGGAGCTTGTCATAATTCAAATAAAAATGAAATCATAAATTACAAAATTTTGATTTATAAAATTGTCAGAAGAAATTGTGAGATGGCAATTCGAATTTGGACCTCTGGGACTTCAAATATTGAAATAAGCAACATACTATTTTGTATAACTCGATTTAATTTTTTTCATCATCTTGTATTATTATCATGTAAGCAAATGAGTACATTTTTGAATTTTTAAATTACAATAACTGTTGAACTTGTACATTACTGTGCTTAGAATTGAAAAATTCCAAAATATTATTAAAATAAGCAAACCTCTTCGCATTTATTAGATATGTCAGAAATATGGTATTTCCAAATTTCTTTCTGTGTAACTTTTAAAAGGAATATTATGTTATTACATTAGTACGTAATATAATAGTAATAAATAATACAACGTTTTTCTATATTTTGAACGTTCCGCGCCATCGACTCTCGCTGCGAATGTCAGATACTCCGCAGACGTTGACTCCTTCGAACGACTCACGTAAGTGAGAAAAGTGACCGTCTCCCCACTAATCGAACGCCCTCCTTTATTACGCCGCCATGCAGTTATTTTGCTGAATTTCGTGGTTTCGTTTATGAGCGCAAGGACGTCCACTAGGCCAATATGCGAATTTGATTATATCATGATTAATTGTTTTTCAACGTATTTTAAAATATAAGAAGCCGTGTTTAACCCATTAAAATACACATTTTTGTGCACAGATTTTCAAGTACGAAACTATTGGAAAAACAAAGTTATTTTTATCCAAAATCCTATGTGGGAGGTTTTGGAGACTGCACTTTTAGACTTTGCAATTAATTTTGTAAACAAAAATTCTATAAATTTATTATTATTTTTGAGTTTAAAAAACTAAGTCAAAATTAAAACAAATTTTTATTAAATTAATTTTCGTTATTGTTCCTACATTTAGATAATCATATTACCGTCCAAATGCCTGACGTTTCGTAAACCAAGGTTTTTAATCTTTTTTCCTCTTATTTTTTCCAAGATGGCGGTTGTTGTGAAACAACGTGATGTTAAACCTCGCGATTTTTTTCTAGAAAAGTATGAATTTAACGAAAGAATGTTATAGAACAAAAAATACTAAGAGTTACTGAGAGAATACGTATGAACTTTTTCAGAAGGTTTTAAGTCAATTTTCAATTTTTTTTCTTTTCACCATTTTTGAAAAATCACAAAATGGCTCAACAAGTTATGAAAAAACTGTCGTATTCGTAAAAATATAATATTTAATATAATTAGCGTATGTACCTAATGCTCAATTAAAAACAGCATTCAGTTTTGACGTTTAATACCGTTTGAACAATAAACTGCACTACACTTCGAAGCATGATAATTTCGTAAATTTAACCAGTAAATGCTTGTGGTACATCTACTGTTTTCATTTGCGAAACTAAGTTCTACATAAACGAACGCATGTACCTTCATAGTTACATGTACATGCTGCAAAAAAATATGTGATAAATTACTTTTTCCCGCAAACTATAATAGAAATTTTTTTGTTACATTTTTTTTTTATAAATTTATTCTTCGAAACTTTGTACTTCTACGCTCTTAAAATTCTATTTTTTCGTAAAGGATTGTAGATCTTAGGACGTACTTTTATTTGCACACTTAAAATTCTAATTTTCCGTAAAGGACTGTGGGCCTTAGGACCTACCTTTACTTCTATGCTTGAAATTCTAATTTTCCGTAAAGGATTGTGGGCCTTAGGACCTACCTTTACTTCTACGCCTGAAATTCTAATTTTCCGTAAAGGACTGTTGGCCTTAGGACCTACCTTTACTTCTATGCTTGAAATACTAATTTTCCGTAAAGGATTGTGGGCCTTAGGACCTACCTTTAATTAAAATTCTAATTTTTTGTAAAGGACTGTGGGCCTTAGGACCTACCTTTACTTCTACACTTGAAATTCTAATTTTCCGTAAAGTGTGGTGGACCTTAAGACCTACCTTTGCTTCTACACTTTTCAAATTTTAGTTTTTCGTAAACGGCTGTAGACCTGCGTTTACTTCGACACTCTTGAAATTGTACTTTTTCGTAAACGACTCTGGTCCGAGTACACTTGAAAACAGTAGATGAAGCACATTTTAGTACAAATTAAAGTAGAATTTATTTGTCCGTAAAAAATTCAAACAAAATTGTGTTTTATCGATACAGTGTCTAGATCCAGAGATATGAGCAATTGAAAAGGAGCGCGTATCTAGTCAAGAATATAGACAAAATAAAGATTCCTTAGACTAATATATTTACACGAGTTTGTAGCAGCTGAATCATCTGGATTTTTGAATCTTCATAGAAAATCGGATAATATGGTATCTCACGTCGTGATTGAAGTATGGGCAAAACGTCTTTCCAAGTTTGTACCACCGTAGTGGTTTCCCGGTCCTCTAAAAGTTAAGGAGTGTCCTCAGTGATGTCAAAATAATACCACAATAATAAAAAAATTTTATAACGTTAATTGCAAACACACGAACAAACTCACAAAATTTGAACACGATTGACCATTTATTTTCGGAGGTATCAATTATTAAAATTAATCAATTTAACATGGGATTAGCCTCATACATACGTGAAAGTTCTGAGTACCTTTTTTAATATTGAAAATAATAGGTAGATCGCAAAAAACATATGAGAAAAAAGAGAATTTAACGCTGAATTGATTGATGTTTTAAAAACTATACATGACCAGTTATTTTTAGAGCAATAAGACCGAATCGCAAAGAAATTTGATAAATACAAGTACCACTCAGCCGTAGACGCAGGGAGCGCATAGCAAGCCGCAACAAGAATCGTCTTTGAGCTTGCTCGACTAGCGACTACAAATTTGTTTATAACTTTTTATCTATGAGATTTAGAGATACGGGGTTTTCACGCAGACCTTTGCTAAGACTTATTGCATAATGTTGTCCAGAAATATTTGGCAATTTCGAAAATTCATAACAGACTTTTGTCGATAAAGAAAAAACTTTTCTGTATTAAAAGTTAGTTTTTTGTTTTAATTTTTTTTTTAGTTTAGTAAAATGTTTAATCAAATTGTGCCTGTACAGTATGTGTCTAGAAGTATTCAGGAATGCCATGGAATTTTTTCTAGATATTTAGTTAATACTAGTCTTCACACCGGCAGATTGAAAATAAAGTAATTTTTATTTTCCATGCCATCGCGTCGCGAGCTGATGTTTTTACGATAGGATAGTAAGTTGAAATTGTCAGCTACGCTTTTCGCACAAGGGTCAAAATCAATGATTTTTTCGACTTTCTCCCCGCAGCTCGAGCCTGAGGACCTTCCTTAAATAAAGCACTTAGTGCACGGGTACGCGCTTCGCACTTGGCCCGCTTTTCTTCCAGCCGTCTTCTGTATCCATGTACTCATTAATCGAATCACCCAATTTTCGATTGCCCATATTTCCAGATCTAGACACCGAATCGAAACATTTCCAATAAACGTATGTCTTAGAATTGTCTCCTGTATCCAATAGTCTAATGCAATAGTCTGCTCAAATGCTAACTATAGTTTGAATCGGTTTGTTTATAAAGATTCTATCTCCCTTTGAACACCACCGGTCTGTTGTTACTTCTACGTAAACTCTTATTCTCGAGCAATGATCGCGTATTAGCCACGCCTATTGAAACTGATGCGCACTGATTGGCTTTAAGCCCTTAATTTTTTAATTGAGCATTGAGTCACTTAAATTTTTCCGCTCGTCTATCCGGTGGTATACCTCGTGACATACAATTTCGGAACAACTTGTGGCAAAAAGAAATAAAACGCGCATGAATCTTGCTAGTACCATTTAAAGCCGGTGATGAGATATTATTTACCATAGGCCACGTGAGTCGTAATTAATTTCTCCGACCTCTTAGATTATATGAAGTAATTTATATAAGATGTAAATTACGTTACTCATGCAAAAACCGGACAAAATGGTACAAATAAAAAAATTTTAACAATCTCATTTAACCCTTTGCGTTGCAGCGGGCCACCAACGTGCACTTACATTTTTTCCATTTCTTTAAATTTATGAAAAATATCTTTTATCGATTTCATTGCGATTTTTTGTTCTGTGCGTTAATGATATACCAATAAGTTTTAGGGCACTCTAGGAGAACATAAAAATTCATATTAATTATTGTTAACAAATCAATAATAAAAAAGCATATTTTTCAAATTAAATTCATGCTGAGAGAAAAGTAATAGCCGTAATCGGTTGAAAATTTGTATATAGGGGTTTCTGAAATTGCTGATCACGAATCCGCCGTCAAAATTTCAAAATTCCAACTGGCGCATTCAACGGCCTACTAAAATTTTAAATTACAAATTTTTCTCGGTCATATTGGATCCGTCATTTTGAACTTCGAAGTTTGCATAGCGGATTCGTAATCATCGGCCCCAAAAACCCTTGTATACCAAGTTCCTTAAAAAAAACGAGCTGCCACAAAAATTCGCGACAGAAAGGGTTAAAAAAGAAACAACCACACGGCCACCTTGTAGAAATAGAATTTCGGTGAAGAATAATCGTCTTTTTTAATAAAATTCATGATTATAGTGAAAAACGTTGTATTTAAAATTAGAATACTTACGTTGTACTCATTTACGTATTATAAGGCGTACTAACTTAATTCTTTTAGTTTGTTTCAGGAACCTACTGAGAGCTTTTGGGATTTATTAGGGTGTTTAAAAAAAAACAAAAATATTATGTAAATAAAATATTATGTAATAAAATTTACCTGTGGAAGTCTAAAAATAGTTTTTAATTTTTATTCAATTATTTTGTTAAAGAAGGCAAATAAATATAATTTGTCTCAACGAAATTTCAATGGAATTGCAGATAAAATTACTTCTGGTTCTAAAGATCTTACTGCTGCATCGACTGCAAACTTCATTTCTGCATTATAAGAGA
>JAWWEO010019874.1:0-12123 GCA_035582975.1 Ormyrus labotus | reverse complement strand
CCGATAAAAAGGAGCAGAAACCTCATAGAACCCGATAAAATTTTATCGGATTCTATGAGGTTTCTGCTCCTTTTTATTGGTATTTATGAGGTCTTTGCAATAGGGAAGTGTCCTAGGGAGACTAAAGTTTTTGTATCAAAATTAAAAGTTGACCTTGAAATGACCTGCAAAAATGACTTTGAGGTGAAACCCTATTAAAAAGAATTTATAAAAACTTATAAAGCCGCATAATTCCGGGTGCAGATGCTTTATAAAACTCGAGTTTTATAGGGTATTTGCACCCAAAATTATGCGGCTTTATAAGTTTTTATAAATTCTTTTTAATAGGGAATGTAAGGTCATATCAATTGATTCCTTGGACCAAACCCTACAATTTTTGTCTGAACCATTCTTTTGGAGAATGTAGTAACCCTGGAAAGTTATTCAGGACATTCCACACTTTTTGAACAGCTCGTATAATCTAAACTTTTTGTTACATTTGTACATAGTAATTAATTATTTCTATTTAATAAGCAAGTTATTAATTATTAATTATTTATTGTTTAATATTCACTTATAACTCAAAAGATATCGCGTTCGATTGCAGCTAGATATAACTGAGTAGTTTGTTCGATCTCCCAGTTCGCTCGTTCTCTTTTGCGGATTCATCATTTGAAAATTTAAAAATTTTTATATGCAAGTCTCCTTTCACCTTACACTGTTAGCTCTCTTCAAAACAAATACAGAGACTTCAAAAAGGTTTAGAAAATTTACAACTCCTCATATACAAGAGTCAAGGATTAGAGTAAGTAAATATTGTCTGAATATTAAAATTAATATTATATGTCTTAATAATATTCTTTAAATATTAATATTAAACACATTATTGATTGTCACATTATTTTCTGTTTTGTATGTTTTGATTTTATTTAACAAAGAAAAGAAATAGTATAATATAGACTAAAAAAGGACTGTTTTAGTTATGCTACTTGAAGTAGTTTTTTAGAAAAATTATTTCAAAAGTATATCCGAGAGTTGTTTAAAGTTACCTTTAAATGATTTTTAACATTAAATTCATTTTTTAATATTTTATAACTTTCTTGATTGAAGTTATTTGTATGACTAAATTTTGTGATTTACTATTTATGAATTTTCAAAATTGAAACAGAAATATAATAAAAAAACTATCCATTTTTTCTCTTTTAAAATAATAGATTGAATTTTTTTGCGAAGACAATATTTAGTGGGCTATTGCAATATTTTAAACTTCTAGTAAGCAAATACGCTTATAAATATCTGAATGGATTTCAGGAAATTTAGTAGTCATGTAAACTCGAAAAAATTATTGAAAAAGTGGTTTTTAATTTTTTAACCCCCTTCTACCTTCTGAAAAAATCTGAAAAAATTCACAAACATTATTTTAACACAAAAATGATTCCAGAATTTTTTCTAAATTGCAGGTATGAACAAAAACAATGGCACCAATTTCAAACTTTCAAATAACCGCTTAAATTCGAATTGTATTCCAATAATTTTTTGAATAAAATCATTTTACAGGGCTTAAAAAACCTATAATTAAAAAAAAACTTTGTGTTACGTTGAAAATTGACAGAGATATAATGAAAAACCAAAAAAATTGAAGCAGCGTCCCGTTGGGCTCCTAATGGGTCTAGGGGTCTGAAAATTTAGGTCAGTTCATAACTTTTGATGACAAAAAGGTCTAGTAAGTCTGAATAACGATTTCGCTAAGGGCACTTTTTCCGTGCTTACCCGGCTGGGCTCTTTTGCGCATTTTATCGTTAATGTTACCCGTAAATAAATTTTTAAATTTAAATTATTAATAATTTTTTTTCTATATTTTTCCTAATTTATCATTTTCTAATTAATAATTTTGGATCAATAATTTATTCAATAATACAAAATGAGAATATAAGTATAATTTATGGAACTACATAAACCACAATGCACGAAAGCTTCCGGAAAGCTTACATTTACTTTCTCGCACAGGCTGAAACTCCCTGGAAGCATCCGTGCTATATGGGAAATGTTCCTGCACTATTTTAATTTAGTAAAAACACACATTCACTAAAATAAATAAAAAATTTAAATTTAAATAAGGTCATTTATTTCAAACCTGTAGTCGTATCTTTGGAAGAAATTTGAAATATAATACATGATTCCCGTTTTACATAGTTTGCATGCCACTTCTTGAAATTAAAACATTTTTATCAAATGTTGCTTAATTATGTGAAAGATTTATTTTGCAATATTACCTGATATATCAGCAGACAATCTCGGATAAAGCATTCCGCTTCGAGCTAGCCATTCCAATTGCAAAGAATTGATGTGATGTTGCGTAATGATTGTACCTGAATTCGAATGTCCAGCAGATGTCCCGTCTTTATGAATTGCTTGAAAAGCACTTTCCCCGTTCGCATAGTATATATTATTTCCCGGATAAACGAAAGAGCTTCCTGAATGAATTATGAAACTCTGATTTTGTTTAAAATTATTAACACCTAATTCATAATAACTAGAAATAATATTTTTTTTATCATTTAATAAAGTTCTTTTTGGATTATCAGATCCCGGAGATATCGGAGGAGTATTTAACAAACTTTGACTTCCATTGCTCTCAGGACTTGTACTAATTGTCCGGCTAAAATTATGGCTTGTATCAAAATCTGCTTTTAAATACATATCCATTTCTTTTACTACTTCTTTATTATTATTAATATTGTTATTATTATTGTTGTTGTTGTTGTTGTTGTTGTTGTTGTTACTATTATTAGTTGGATTTTTCATATTTTTACAATTAGAGTTAATTGTATCGTCAGAATTTAGGGTATCACTTTGTTTATTATAGCTGGAGGAAGAGTATGGATTACTTTCTTTTTCTTTTACATCTCGATCTTTCATGTGATTTTCTGTGATATTGGTAAAATTAATACTATTTTTTTTAACATTAACTACAAAATTCAGTTCTTTTGTAACATTTTTACATTCAATATTATTTTGATTATTTTCCGTGCTCAGTAAAGCGTCAATGCAAAATGATGTTTTATTAGTAATGTGACCGGAATGGCTTTGAATATTATAGTGATGAGCTTTCATTTTTTTATGTTCTGAAGAATATGTTTGCGTAAACTGTAATAATGAGTTTTTTGTAAATTCTAATTCGTTGCCACATAAAGTATTAGGAAACTGATTATTATTAAAACACTTGTCTTTCAAACAATTTAAGTCTTGAAAATTAAAATTGTCTGATTTTAAGACTTCTGTATTCTCATGTATTTTTTGAGGAATTAATTTAGGTTCTAGATTAGTTTCATCTTTTAGCATAGATATTTGATTTGGTATGCTATAAGTCTGTCTTGATTCTTGTTCAAAATTGGAAACAGTCATCTTTGCATTATAATTCATTGTTCTTAAAAATACACGTATTGTTTAAATTTGTTTAAATTGAGCAAAAAAATACGTCAGTTAAAAAATTTGTTAGTTCACAAATCTTCACTTTCACATTGTTCATGCAATATTAATAAATAATAGAAAGATACTACGTATACGCACACACCCATATACACATACATATATATGTATATATTTATGTATATATTTTTTTCATTAAAATATTATTAGAGAATAACAAACGAATACTTTAAAACCACGCAAGAGAATGAAACTGGCGTTGTACCTACTGGAGTCTACTGTGATTAAAGCACAGTATTTGCTCCGCCCATTTCGCCCCCTCCGAATGATTCTATGTAGCTTGAGTTCCCTTCCATTTCATCTTGCTTCTTCTCAATGGCTCCCTAGATACTAGTCTCTTTTACCCTTTTCAATATTCTAAGTTAAATAGCCACGCCTCCACAACGTCTATTGCTCTTCCTCTCATCAAGTAGCGGAGTCGCTGTTCCTCGTCGATTGAGAAGGGTCATCCTGTAGCGAATAGCTTTGTTTCCCTGTAATAGAGGGGATTGCTT
Organism: Ormyrus labotus; assembly: GCA_035582975.1. Classification (NCBI taxonomy): domain Eukaryota; kingdom Metazoa; phylum Arthropoda; class Insecta; order Hymenoptera; family Ormyridae; genus Ormyrus; species Ormyrus labotus. Next base: position 8,161 of record JAWWEO010019874.1, on the reverse strand, counting down.
CTCCCATCAACGAAGTGCCTGCCCACTTGCAGAATTTGAGAACCAATCACAGTATTTCTAAGACAGTCAGGACTATAATAAGATTTTTCATGACTTATCATACTTGCTATAAAAACGTTAAATTAATAATAATAATAATAGTAAAAATAATGTCGATGTATGTTATTGCCCTAGGAAAAAATCTCTTTAAGCGCAGACTTGTAGATTTTTTTTTTAATTTATTCGAAAAGTTAAGACTAAAAAAACAAAATTTTTTTTTAGTCTTTAAGTTCATTTTTAAATATTCAAAGCTAAATTCTTTTACAATAAATACATTAAAATAAATTTTATCTTTTGTATGTTTTTACTTTCCTCTCTGAAATTATTTATTTTGAATTACACTTTCCTTTGAAGTAGATGAATTAAAAAACCATTTTTTTGCGTCAGTAATAAATAATTTTAACATTTTTCAAATAAGGAACTTATGGAAACTTAAATTGATCATAACAGTATTTAAATATATTAGAAATTTCTAATCTATTTTGTATAAAATATTATATTACATAAAAAATCCACTGCCAATTCATTGGCACTTACCTTCCTCCTAACTAATTTATCGTTCCGATATTATCTCTGAGATTCAATAAAAACAATCAATTTCAACAACATAATTTCAAACTATTCTATATTTAATTAATTATTTATTTTTGTATTATTATTTTATTTTTATATGCCCATTTTAGAATTTAATGAAGAGCAAACAAAATTTAAAACAAAATTTAAATAAAAATGTTGTTATTGCAATGTTACAGTCCTAAAAAACAGAATTTATGAAACTCCATGAGCAAAGTTCGATTTCGCGCAAGCTTGAACAAAAATGCAGACAAAACCAAGCTTTGTACAAGCCGTATAAAAAAATAATCTTTAATACAAAAGCAAAACGATGATTTTAACCTGGTGTTACCTTTTCACACTATAATATTTGTTTTGAAGAATATTAAATAAAAATTTCAGGTAAATTGAATTTTCTTTAGTAATTATAAGCCAAAAATAAGTAATTTTTTATATTTAATTTGAACTATATTGCTGAAACTGATGTAAATAATCATAATAAAATAATATAATAATAATAAAAATATGACGGTACCATATTATATATATAATCTCGATACCATATATAATTTAAAATCGTTATAAAACAATAACTACTAAATGAACTTCAAAAATTCTTTTTAATTTTGAAAGTATATTTAAAGACGAAAAAAATAAGTGGTTGATCATTGAAAAAGATCGATTATTCACTAAGATATAGCTATTCAAAAAATCGAAGAAAAAAAAATAAAACCTTAATATCTTTTAAACTAATAAGTTTCATAAACAAAAAAACTATACAGCTCTGAACATACAAAAGATCTTTTCCCAATCATACAAAAGACCTCTTTCCAAAATTTCAAGTACTTTAAAGCTTTTTACTCCCGTAATCGATGGACGTAGAAAACTTATTTTTTCCAACTTTCACCTTTTTATTAAAAAATTAATTCACAAAATGGCTTGAAATTTTTAATGATTATAGCTTTATATATTCTTAATTGCCAACATTTTTTTAGAAAATTTGATAATTTTAATTAAGTATTATAAGCTTTTTTAAAAAACAAAAAAACACATTTTTGTTAAAAACAGAAGAACCATAAGAGTTAAAACTTTTGTTCTCTGAAATTATAGGTATTTTTATGCTCTTTAAAATGGTCTTTGTTTGATTCAAATATCTAAATCCTATCATTAAAAAAAAGTAAACTTAAATTTCTCGAAAATCGAAAATTTGCGATAAAACGTGAACAAATAAGCTAAACAAAAAAAGATTTCTTTTTCTGCCATCACAAAAAAAAAACGAGCCGTAAAAGAAGCAAATCCGTTCAGTAGAAGCTGAGATCGAGGCGATACACACGCACACGCACACGCACCCGCATACACACACTTCCATATAGACGTTTTCCAAAAATCAATTATTTATATTATTCTTCCCAATAAGCACACCTCCAAAAACGTACGCTTCTAGTATTCTTTTCGAATTCTCAGGGACACTCAAGACTTCTAAAAGAGTATTAGAAGAGTACTTGATTGGTAGTCTAGAATTATGTGCTTATTGGGTTGTTAATAACACCTTAAAATATAATTATAACCGGTTTTTCGAACAACTGCAAAAATTACTATCACAAAGCTTCCTCTACGAGGAAGCAAAATACCCAAACCAATAGATTTGGGTAGTATATAGGTTTATACTAAAGTTTTAGTTTAACAAAAATGGCGTATAATTCTATATAATGTATTATATAAAGTGTTAATTTTACGTAGATGCGTAGTGCATAAAAATTTGTCAAGTTCACGAAGAATAATTATATTTTACATTTTTATAGTCTCAAATACAGATATATCGGAATTTTTTTTGTAGTTAGATTTTGAGTTAAATTATTATTGTGTTCAAATATATTTATTTTAAGATGCTGAATTTTTGTCACTGCCAGACAATATTTAAACACAGAATAAAACTAATAAATCATATCAGTCAGATAATCAGAGTGAATTTCATTTGAATCATTTAAAAGGTAAAAACTAATATGTGCATAAATTGAAAGCTACTTATATGTGTTAGAATTTTAACTCGACCTCTCTCTTGTTTCTCAGGCGTGTTTTGTTTTTAGAGCTAGGTGAGGCGGCGAGCTTGACGCTGCCCGTCTTCAGTTGCCGCTGGCATTGAGAAAGAGACATTGTCTTATAACTAATAAATACCATTTTATACTTTTGAAACCGTCTCAATTATTTAATAACCCGAATATCTATCAGGTTATCGGCCCAGGCGCGTGGTGCATTACGCTTTCACTGCGTGATCGTATTTGTGAATTTTGCTTTTGTAAAAAACTGTTTTTCGGTTAGGTGAGAGGTACAAGGTGCCACCAGTCTTTGACAGATTTTCCTTGGCATTCTGAAAATGGACCGAGGGTCGTCACCGTTGGACGAGAGCTTCGAGGTGCTGTGGAAGGATAAAGGTGCGAATTATTTGAGTTACAAATAAATTTGGAAAAATGTATTTGAAATCGAAGCGCGTTTAAAATCAAAATTATAATAGGCGAGATGAGTTAGAAATTAAATAAGATTTAACTTATGTGAAATCAAAGCGCGAGAGAAGTTAAAAATGAAATAAAATTCAAGTGATGTAAAATCGAGGCGTGATTAAAAAATGAAAATAGGCGAGTTAACTAAATTTGTGCGGTGTGTAAATTTTCAAATATGATCGGAAAGATCATATAGGAAAAAGCCGGCCGGCGTGTGAGCCGCGCCGCGGCGTAAGCGCGTGGAGAGGAGTGGTGTGAGTGAGAAGGTGAGAGAGAAAGAAAATAGCGGCGCCGCACACAAGACTCGAGCAATAGAAAGAGATGTGCATAGTAAACACAAACTCTTTCTCCGTACGCGTTTTCACAAACTTAAATTCGAGAATATAATCAAATATGATAAATCTGGTACGGTTAAAATTGATAATTATGGCGAGGTTAAAATTAAATATAATAAAATATGATAAATATAGCTAGAATAAAATTATAATTAATTATAAAATAAAATGAAATATAATAGTTAAAAGTTATAAGTACTTATAAAATAAATTTTTACAGCTGATATTTCAATCAAAACTTGGATGCTACTCCAGGAAATGTTTAAATTAAACGAGATACATAAAGGAGAGAAAATTTTGATAGATATCAAAGATGATGTTTCAAGCTTAAAAACTGAATCTGGAAAAGAATACATTACAGGTTAGTTGGAAAAAGATAACGTGTGATTTGAGATAAGACTAATTTAAAGCATGCTTATTCATTTTATAAGAGCATGTGTTCATAGGCTATTGAACATATAACAATATGCATAAAAAATGAATTAAAATATTAACAAAAAATTAAGCTCTGACAATCAGTCAGAGAGAGAATGCTTGTGTTCGGTATTTCTTAATTTGACTGATTAGGACTGGTACGGATGAAATCTTGTGTTCGGATTCTTTCGTGCCTGTCTATCTTTGGATTAGCCATACTTGTTGTTCGGTCAACTGGCCCAAAGATACAATCTCTTGGTAAATAATTTAGAATAAAGCACATAATAAGTATATTAATTATTTAATTTTGAATATCCCTACAGAGAAAAGAATGTTACCTGACCATTCTTGGGAGTAACTGCTGCAGTGGCGAGAGGAGACATTATTACCTGGCCAGCAACTTCTGTTTCCAGAGATTTTCGCAGAGCTTAGGGGTCAAAAGTAGAGGCGAGCTAGGTGAAATGTTTGGTGAGAAAAGAGGTGAGCTAGGTGAGGTGGACGGTGAGAAGTCGGTGAGTCCAGCAGAGAGGCGAGCTGAAGGCGACAATGAGACCCTAAGCCTTTTAAAAACAGGTAACAACAACAATAAGCCTCAAATCAAAAGCACCATTGAAACTAAAATCGACGGCGAAGTTTCTAAAAATTTTTCTATTTCTAATCCAAATAAACTAGCTAATATTCAAAATAAATTTACAGTTGAGACGAGATTAGATCGTCAGGAGGAGACGATGAACGAATTGCTCAAATCAGTTAATAAAACGTGTACAGCCGCTGCTACCACAATGGAACAATGTTCCTCGACAATGCAACAAGTGCATAAAGAATTGGTTGCAAATAGAGGAGAAAGGTGAGCCATAAATGAAATATTTGATTTAAAAAAGATGATAAAAGATGACTATCCTAAACAATACAAAGAAATTTACCAAACGGTGAAATCTCTAGAAAATGCTAAGTGAAACTTTCTGATTTGAGTGAATCATATGAAAATGAAAAGGTAAGAGAATATGATGATCTTTCTGATAATCAGGTGAGGCAAACGGTGAAAACTTATACAAATAATGAAATTGCTGACTTAGTTAAAGAACAATTTAATAAATTATTGATTTCGGAAAAAGATAAAATAAATGATAAAAATGTTAATAAAACTAATAATGAAATAAAAGAAGCATTAAAATTTGAAATAATAAATAAAGGTGCGGATGTTAAAAGAGACTATAAATTAACGCAAAATATGAAATATGAATACTTTTATGATTATTTCAGTTCTGAATTAAGATCATTTGATTTATTACATATAATTGATGAAAAAATAAGGTGTGACATTATGGATGAAAAGACTTTAACTGAACAAAGATTTAAAGTACGCGATATTTTGATTAATCATTTAGACAATTACTATCACTCGAAAGTCATGCAGTTTCAAAATCCAATTGAAATTTTAAATAGATTGAAAGAAATTAAACGGTGTGAATTAAAGGTAACTTCCTTTGACGCTAAGAAACAATTATATACTATGAGATATATAATTGGTAAAGAAAAAGCAGAAGAATTCTGTGAAAGATTTGAAGACATAGTTAGAAGCTATCAAAATTCTCCGAATGCCACACCCTTATCTGAAAATGAAAAACGAGATGCATTTTACAATGCAACTAAAGTCTCAGTACCATCATTGCAAACAATAGAGTTTGTAACACAAAATACTAAAGGAAAAGGCCCTACATATGAAGATCTAAAAATTCTCGTTATGGAGGATGAAGCAGCTAAAAAGCAGGCGAGTGGAGGTGAGAAAGGCGAGATAAGGGCTGCAAACGTAGCACAGCAATCTTCGCACTGCTCCGCATGCGGAGGATACGGTCATAAGGCTGCTGCATGTCCAAATCCTGACAAGGGCAAGCACTGTTAAAATTGTTTGGATTTTGGGCACAAGACTTCTGAATGCTACAAGCCACCTGCAAATCCCAGAGGCAGAGACAGAGGCAGAGGCAGAGGTCTTACCAAGTATAGTCAAACTAATAAATCAAATTATGGTGTGTCTAGAGGACGTATTTTAAGGCGTGGTAGTTTAGAAAGAAAGTTATAAAATGGATATCAAAATTATCCTAAATGCGCTCGATTTACTGGTGCTAGAGGCATAGGTAGAAATTTTAATATGAAGAAAATTAATAAATTTAAAAGCGAATATAAGAAAAAGGAATCTGACAAACTACAAGACCAGCAAACGAAAATAAAAGGTGAGGAACCAATGGAATACTCTAAAATTACTTATAAACCGTCTAGTATAATTAAATGTAATTTGTTAAGGGGGTTATATACCAATTTTTTTAGTCACTTAAATCACCCGTAATAAATAAATTTTAATTAGTAACAGATTATATAACAATTAACATAATAAAAATATAGCTCATTCTTAATCAAATGAGCCCAGACAGAAGTCTATAGGCCCATTTGATTCAGAGATATTGTAATCTCAAATTTTTTCCTTTGGCGTCAAATCCTGTTTGAACCATTAGATAGTTTGTCATAAAACAGGGCTTAAAATCTTTGCTTTTTTGTGTCATTTAGGGCCGACGCTATTTGTTAGCGGAATTTTTTTGATTTAGTATTTTTAAATTAAGAAAAACTGACAAAAATTGACCAATTTTTATTACAATTTTGAGATTTTTTTAGTTTTTCTTAATTTTAAAATACTAAATCAAAAAAATTGCACTAGCAAATAGCATTGGCCCTATATGACATAAAAAACAAAGATTTTAAGCCTTGTTTTGTCTCAATCCATCTAATGGTTCAACCAGAATTTGACACCAAACTCTTAAAATCTAAAGTTTTCAGGAAACAATATTTTATTTAACAATAAAAATTTTTAAAAACTTACACATTTTTCTTTTTGTACTTGAAGTTCTAGTTCTTCAAGATTTTTGATGATGATTTCTTGATTTCTTGAATTCTTCTTTAGCCTTACTTCATATATTTATGTTGTTCACTCCACTCTTGCTGCCTGGAATAAAAACAGTTGTCCTGAAAAATACAAATAATAGTTCTTTTTAGTTTGACAGCTTACAAAGTATGGAACTTGTAAATCTTATCTCTTCTCCTTTGTAAACACATGCACTTAACCTTACGCTGTCAAGTATCAGCTGATGCAGTCTGCTCCTCAGTCGGTAAATTTTTTAATCTTGCCGCCTGAATTTAAATTAATTCTCCAGTTAACATTGTATATTTTAAATTAAAAATAGAATGTTATTATTTAAATTAAAAATGAACAGTTTCTATTCAGTTGCTTTAACGGTTTTGAACCTAAAAGCGTATCTGATAAGAATTGCTCATAAATATAAATATAAATTAAAGTAAAAATTGTTTTTAATCTTGTAAATAAAGAAAATGTAAATTATTAAAAAGTTTGTAAATAATGAATTGTAAATAGTGAATTGTAAATTGTAAATTGTGAAAAAAAAATGTGATTTTAGTTTTGAAAACTTTTATAAGTGCAAAACAAAATGGAATCAAAAAGATCTCGATCTGCCAAAAAAGATAGAAAAAGAGGTTGCTCTTCCAAGCCTCGAAAGAGGAAACCTTGGAATAAAGGACTCGTGCAAGATAAAGCAAGTACTTCAAGTAAAAAGCTTCAACGTCAAATGTATCTAGCAACAGCTTACACTAGATACAGGATTTTTGATTTAAAATTTATCAGAAATGATTAATCTTGCCACCTGCTGTAAAATATGTGGAGGTGGTATCATTTTTAAAGAAAATTTACAAGCAGGTCTCGGAGGTGGATATGAATTACAGTGCTTAAAGTGCCTATTTGTTCAAAAGTTTGCAAATTGCAGTAAGCAAGGAAATTTGTATGATCTGAACCAGAGATCAATGCTTGCTGGACGAGTAAGTGGAAATGTACTAACTGATCTGAAAACTTTTTCTGATGTTATGGACTTGCCACCACCAGTGACATTTAAAGCCTTTAATAAATTACAAAAAGTGATTTTAAAAGCTGCTGATTCTGAGGCTGAAGAAAGTAAGAGACGTGCTACCAGAGAAGAGATTGAATTGACAACTAATGAAACAACTCAAGAAGACTCGATTGATCAAGAAAATCTACAACTTACTGACAACACTGTAACGTAGAATTTGCTCTTTCCTTTCTACGCTACCAAGGGCCGCACCACCGTGTGCTTTTATTAATTAGATGTTGAGCGCCAGGTGCGAATTGCACCGAATTTATTGTTCGAAAACTCACCTTACACTGAAGCCTCTTCCCTCAGAGGGAATCCCGCCGAGACTCCTCACCCGGAAAGAAAGTGACGAAACCCTCGCTGCGGACGTCGC
>JAWWEO010019873.1:0-12126 GCA_035582975.1 Ormyrus labotus | reverse complement strand
ATTAAAAACAAAAGAACCATAAGAGCTAGGGTAACTTTTTCTCTGAAATTATAGGTATTTTTATGCTCTTTAAATTGACCTTTGCTCGATTCAAATATCACAATCCTATCATTAAAAAAAATTAAAATTAAATTTTTCAAAAATCAAAAATTTGCGATAAAACAAAAACAACCTAAATAAGCTAAACAAAAAAAGATGTTTTTTGCCGCCATTACAAAAAAAAGCAAAAAAAAATGAGTCCAAAAATTACTATCACAATGCTTCCTCTAGGAGGAAGCAAAAGTAGCGATTAATTATTACAATATCTATTGCATGTTTTTGATAATAATCGACGATTCTATATATATATATATATAATAAACACACACTGTTTTATCTTAATCGTGAGAATATTTATAGTATAAGCTCCCGAAGCTTGTGGCCAACTTAAAATTCAATAAAACACCTTGCAATTAAACGAGATCCAAGGAGCAAAGGCTCCCCTGAAATCCAAGAGAAATGCACCTGCGGCATACATATTCCCAAGCGGTCATTAAAGATTTCCCCTAATCTCCCGCCTTTAATCAGAGCAAAAGTCCAGCTGACGAAAGAGAAAAGCTCGTCGGCGCTCCTCTCGCGCATACCTCCCTCGCATTTCCCTCATTCAAAATTCTCAAACGCTCCTCGGGAGAAATCCTCTCGTTAACTGGGCAGAGAGAGAGAGAGAGAGAGATTCGAAAAAGAGAGCGAGTGATCGAAAGTTGCGGCAATTAAGCCGGGGACTGTATATAAAGTTACTTGCTACGCTGCAGTCGCTATCTACTCTCGGGCGATCGCCGCCGCGAGGGAGCGGAGGGGCGGGAACAGGGGGAGATTCGGCGAGATCCTTTTTAAAAGAGGCTTACCCAAGTTTGCGCAGAGGCTCCCGGTGCGTTTGCCCTTTTTCGACTGCAGTCAGGCACGCCGCCGCCGCCTCCCTGCTAGCAGTCGGCATTCTTCGATGCTCTTTAGATAATTTCTTTCTGGCTTACTTACTTCTCGGGCGTGCTTTCTCCTTTTGCATTTCCATTCGGAGGCTTCTTTCGCAGTGCCCTCCCTCTTCCCTTTATCGATTATTGCCATCTGAGGCGGCGCGCGGCCTGCGTTTTCTACGATTTTTCTTCCTCGTTTCATCTTCTGTAAGGCTTGCTGCTTATTTGTTTTTCCATTTAAAAATTGCAACTTTTACTGTTTGCCGATAAGAGGCAAATAACTTTGCGCTGGTGCTTTTTAAATTTCATCTGTAAATAATGTTTTATTCCCAGCCAAATATTAACTGTTCAAACTGAATATTTCATTTTTTCGGAATGTAAAATCAGCTTCAAACAAATTTCAAACCCGCTCTTATCAATTACGTTAAAAAAGCTATTCTCCAGAATCAATTCGGCGCTATAAACGAATTTTCGAAATTGTTCAGTTGCGCGCGAAAACCCGGTCTTTCTATCCGGTCAGGGTGGCGCGCCGTCCGCGCGAGAGGGAATCGAAATAAAGTCTTCCAATCGCTCCGGGGGTGAGAAAAATGGGCTCCTTCCTCGCCCACTTGGATTGACGCTCTTGCGGAAAATTCAGCACACCTATACGACTGCGAGAAGAGAAAAAGGGAAGAGCAGAGCGGAGGCTCCCCGCAGCAGCGACACGTCGGATATCGTCCCTCTCTCTCTCTCTCTCTCTCTCTCCCTCTCGCCGCTCGCATAAATATTTACACTCGTGCAACCGGGCGTTATGGCTCCGTGCGTATATACCTATATCCCTTCGGAGATACGCTATGTACACCTACGTCATCAAGCGGGAAGAGAATTTTAACGCGAGACAACCGAGACCCGGGGTGGTTTATTTGGCGAGGAGTTTTGAGGAACACGCTATGGGACGAATAATTTTGGATTTATTTACTTTGAGAAGCCGCGGTTTTTGATACAATATTTCGAACGAAGAGGCGTTATTAAAAATTTGTCGTAAAATTATTAGAGCAAGTGTAAAGGCATCTTACGAGTCTGAAAACTGGCGCTCTGAACCTCTCGAAGATAAAACGTTTTCATAAAAACTTTCGAACGAAATAAATCGAAATGCACGTAGCGAGACTAATGCTGATGATTGGGTAATCTACCCCAAAGGTAGTAAAATAAAAAAAAAAGGACTTTCCTGAAAGTTCAGGCGGAAAAGTAGGGCGTCGATGACATCCACACGACGCCGCGCTATGATGTGAGAGCAGAATCGCTGCGAGAAAAGTGGCGACGAGCCCTCCGAATGGAGGGAGATGGAGATAGATGTAGGTTCGTAGGGGTGAGCAATATAGTTGGGCAGGGCGCGAGGAAATGAATCGGGAGGGGGAGTAGTAAAATATACGTATTATGCGCGAGGGAGGGAGAGAGAGAGAGAGAGAGAGAGAAGAAAGGGAGCCGTAAATGGATAGATAAATAAATATACGCAAAAAGTAAGGAGGATCTTCTCTCGTAAACGCGGCGAAAGATACAAGGAAGCCGGGGGAAAAAATAAATGATCGAGGGAGCTAGAATGAGGAGCGAAGAGCGCCAGGTACTTTTATTATCGCGTCGAGCAGTATTAATCAAATAAGTTAATAGTTACAATTCATTTAGAATTTTATTAAGCGTTATTACTTCGTATGCATCAATTTTCTTCTCGACTGAAAGAGCGTAAATCATATTGTAAACTACATAGCGAAAATCGGTATTTCCTTTGTTTAATAATTTGTTATCCATACAATTAGGTAGAAGGCCTTGTGGAAATGGAAATTTCACCATTTTTTTTAGCTAGTTCACCAATAATTGACCAATTTTTTTTGGCCAAATATTTGTCAAAAACTGATAAAAAAGAAATATGATGGATTAATAAAAATGTAAACTAAAATTTTATATTTAAAGCGTAAGCATCTTTGAATTTAATATTTAAATTTAAAAGTTTGCGGATTAAAAAATTTAATTAACAATTAAAATTTTTTATTAAAATTAAAAAATGTAAATAATGTAATAATTATTCAATACATTTATTTCATGCAATTTTAAAAAATTATTTAAACTAAAAATCAGTTCAATTAGAGAATTCTTTAAAAATAATTGAATACTATTATAAAATGTTATTATTTACAACCTTTTGCTATTATTTTCATTGGCCAATTTTTCGATCAAATCAGTGTCGCTTTTAAGAGGGTTTTTGGTAAAAAATTAGGCCAATTTTTAAAAAATTAGTTAAAAACGGGCCAAATAGTGGTGAAAACTTACAACAGGAGGAAAATTCTCGAATATTTGTTTGAAACATTTAATCAAACGAGAAAATAAATAATCGGAAATTGTCCCAGAATCGTCGTCACTGCCTCGCGAAAAAAAGAAGCGTCTCCTATAAATTCATATCGGCAGATAGAGGAAAGCAGCAAAGTTCTTTAAAAAGAAGATAATAAAAAACCGCGCAGAAGGCAGCAGCAGAGTACAACCGGGGAATGGGAGGGGATAGATACGATCGGGGCGAAATTTAGACGGGAAAACGACGACAAGAAGATGCAGACCGAGAGAGTTACGAGGAAAAATGAATGGAGCGGGCCTCACTTGTTACCGCTATTTGTAACGATCTCCGCGCTCGATACATTCACGTGTGCACACAGAAAGAGGGTTATATACGAGGCCCGGGTTCCTTACATCCCTCCTCCATCATCGCTTTTACGATCTTATTATACTTCGGACCAACGCTCGGCGTCTATATATAAGCGCGCCGCCCTGGAAAGCCAGTGGAACCTTTCCGGATACAGGGACCTCCCCTACGCGTCGTGCCTACGACGCCAATCGAATGGCGAAAAGCCGCATTGTTTTTCCGGGTGGATCGTTAGCTTTACTGGGCTCGCTTTATTAAGGAGCTCCGCGAAATTACCCCGAGTTTAACGAGCGCTTGAGTGCGAACGGAGTTCAGTGTAGTGCCGCTTCAGGAGTACGGAGAGATGCTTTCCAGGGGATGTAAATGATACGGGAGATGTGGAAATTGTGATTAAAAATTTGAATGAAGGGGATTTTCGAGCTTTTGGCTCGAGTTGCGATTGTTGCAGCGTTTTAGTTTTTGCATTTTCCAGCTGCTAATTCGGGGAAGTTTTGATTGCGAAGCTACGGGAATATGTAGTTATGAAAATTAAAACAACCTTTTAGCTCAAATGTATGGGTAAGTGGGTAATTTTAACAGAAATTTTTTAGCGAAGTAACTTCAGCTTCAAAGTCGTACTTTGTGTAGACTTTTGAAACGATATTTCAGTGAAATCGTATTCGAAACTCGAAATGCAGAAACTAGATACTTTGAGTTTCTAAGACGAAAAGGATACGTGCCAATTTTCAAAGGGTCTGACTGAAAGTAATTCTAGTATCGTTACCTAAGAATTGCAATAATTTGAGAAATAACAGTCTTTACTTCTCTAACTACCTCTATTAAATAAATGAAGATTTCATTTTTCTATAATAGGTAAAATAAAGCAAGTTGTAATTAGCTCTAAAACCCGAAGAATGCTTATTTTCATATCATTACCGTAAACTCGCGCGTTTCCATTCTCCTTTCCTCTGCTAATTTAGCCGATTTTCGTCCGCAATTACAAGCGCAAGTTAAACGTAGGAAGTAAAAAGTCGAAACGAATCATTCCATTGTCTTTATCGCGTTCGGTTCTCGTGCTTAGCGGTTCGTGCCGAGGCGAACTTCGTTTCTGCCTGGATTCCCCGGCAAAGTCATAGTTAGCTCTAACGACCTCATAGTCGATATCTCGCCCAGGGCATCGGTTCGCTTCTCACAATTTTCTCCTTTTCTCGTCTTCATAACAGGTAATCTTCCCCGGGGCTCGGCTGCTTTTTTCTTGCCTTCGAAAAAAACGCGCGTCCGAAAGCAGCAGTCGGAATGAAAACTGTGGAGAGGCCGGCCAGAGAGCGGAGCCGTAACTGTTTTCGGCCTCGTCGTTGCTGTTGACGGGGCAGAAAAAAAAAGCGACAGAGTCGGCCGAAAGGGAAGGTTTTACGGCTGCATTTTACAACCGAATCGCGTGATGGGATTTCGATGTCCTCCCACGGAGCTTCGCTGCCTGCTGCTGTTACGGATTTTGTTGACGAAATTGCGTTTAATTACGAGGTTTATTGCTTAGCGTGACGCCGAGGAATTATTTATTTCGCCCCGAAATGGAAAGAGCCGAACAATGTCAATTTTTAGCTCATCTGTTTTCGAATTATCGCTGGCGTGCAATTTTTCGCTGCTTCTTTTGGCGTTTACTCGCTGAAAAATATCATCGTTTCGAGATTATTAAGGAAATGTGTATATTTGACTCTGCTATTTTTAGTACAGCTGCATGTATTCATTAAAAATTTTCAATGTTAAACCGAAACAAATACTTTACTTTTACTTGAAGGCAGATGTATCTCAGAAATCGTTTTGTCTACCTAATTTTCTTTTTCATTTTGTGCTTTTTTACAAATTCCAACACTCATTTTTTAAATTAAATTTCCCTCATACACCTAAACAAGCCTTTACCTTTCTCGTACAATACGCGATATTGATACTAACCCAAATAAATTTTTCCCAAAATTTCCCACGGCAGCTTCCCGACAATCCACTCATTCGCCAAGCCCTCGGAGCGTATTGTGCGGCATTAAACTAATTATTTGCACAGTGTTAATAACGAGAGGTTCGCGCTGCGCAGCGCGTCTAGCCGCAGCGGATCCGCGGCTGCAGCTATGAATTTCAGCGAATTTCCCGCTAAATCCCGGCGAAACGAGCTCTTTCTCTCTCTCTATCTCTCTCTCGCGCGCGACCGCGATGTTTGCGAGCCGCGCTCGTGCAAGCGAAGCGGGTTCGCGTTGAAAAAAGCGCTCGAAAAAAAAAACGAGAGGATGTACATAGAGAGAGAGAGAGAGAGAGAGAGAGAGAGAGAGAGAAAGAGGCTGGAGAGGCAAGTTCGTGCAATTAGATTTCGGCGCACGCAGCAGACGCACACTTGGCGCGCGAAACGGATAGCTCTCTCGCGGAACTTTCGAGGGTATGGAGGTGCGTGAGTGTACAGTTAATAGGGAAGATGCAGGAAATGGGATGGAGAGCGTATATGAAATGGAGGACGGAGCTGCAGCGACTGTATGATTAAAGGAAATTAATTCGAGGGCCTGTCGTTTCGATTGTCTGATTTCGCAGGTGCCGCGTTTCCATTTACGCGGGTTGCGCTAAATGCCTGGATGGAGTGAAATTTTCGATTAGCTTCAACGTGTGCTCTTTCGGAAGATTTAATAAAAAAGATTGACCATGTGTATTTGTTCATTTGGAGAATTATTTTATTTAACGTGCACAAAGCATTTTCACTTTCGCGAATTTTAATTCGTTTACGAAATAAAATAAAAAGCTTTTAAAACGAAACTGATCACCTGCAGATGAATGACGCGGCCGCATAAAAATCATGACAATGGAAAATTAATAATACATAAAACGTTTAAGTTTTTGTCCGCTTATAAATTTTAAATAAAATGAAACTGTATAATGATTGCGTAAAATACTTTATCATGCAGAATAGAAAATTAACCATTTTTGGCTCGCAGCATGTAAATTGAATGCAAGCCAGGGCTTTCAGTTAAAATTAAGCGATGTAAATATTCATATGCCAATTCTCTCAGTCTTTGCAGCTCGTAATGAAATTAATGCAGCGCGAAATTTTTAACTTCGCAATTGCCCGAAAATCGCTTTAGAATATTTTTACGTTTTCCGCAATATTTTCGTTCTCCTAGCGAACGTTTACAAGCTCCACCTCCCGGCTTCGGTTTAAGTTTTCCCTCCAAAATTTACTCAAGATTAGCTCCCGGCACTTGGGAATTCAACACATGCACAGCTGAAAGATACACTCGGCGTAAAACACAGCGTTCGCTCGCGACAGCCGTAGACCCGGATAGACTCCTCCTCCGTAAGAGTAATTAAGACTCGGCGCACGGAGAAGCGAAGACCGAATTCGCGGCGTAGACTTCGGATAGTTCCGGTACGCAATTCCCTCCCTCCCTCTCCCTCCCTCTCTCTCTCTCTCTCTCTCTTTCTCCTCAGGAAGCAGAGAGACAGACACAACAGGCAGTCAACTAAGCGAGCAGCGGCCGAAGTGGGTGTAGGAGAGGCCCCGGGGAAACCTAATTCGAGGATGTAGCCCAAGCGCATAGAGAGCCTCATGCATATTCAGCGTATTTGCGGGCTCTGCTGCCCACTACGAGTACAATGAGTTAGCGCGCCGCGAGGAAATCGTCCGCGGACATGAATATGGGGGCTTGTTTCGATGCTCTCTCTCTCTCTCTCTCTCTCCCTCCCTCCTCTCTTCGCGCATGCCCGGAACTTCGCGGGAGCCCGAACTTTGACGACGGCCAGCCCCCCCCCCCCCCCCCCGCCGACGTTATTTATGGTCCGCGAGAGAGGATGTATATGCATGCGTTCGATTGGGAATATCATTAATTTACCGGCGTTGATGCGGCTACTTCGACGGCACGCGGCTCGGGGGCTCCAGCCAGCCGTTGCAGCAGCTGCGGTTCGCGCTCGGATTAGTTAACCCGCGCGGCGCTCTCTCGAGTTTCGTTACTTCGCGCCGCTTACGAGAAGTGACTTTGATGCACTGGAAAATTATGTATCGGGTAATATGCGCGAGGGGCGAGGGACGCGCGTTTGTTTGCGAAGCACAGCCCCGGAGTTGTTTAACTTACGGATCGCTTCGGGGAAAGTTCTTGATGGGAATGGAATGTCGAAATCGGGGCGCTAACTTTTCGAGTGCGGAGTGAGAACTTTAAGGATTAAATTATCATCTGACTAATTGTAAAAAGAATTATCCAAAGTTCGAGAAGTTGAAACGTTCACCGCCCCGGAAATAATCTGAAACAAAAGTCAGCGCGATAAAACCTTAAAAGCCCGCAATTCGACTATTCAAATCCGCAGCAATTCTCCACTCTCCTCCCCGAGCAAGTCGTCCAAGCAGGCAGCGTTTGACACGGGACGTCTATATATATCCCGTAGCCGGTATAGCCGCGCCATGCATCTCTTACGCTCGACTAGGCCAATTCTGTCCGCCGGCAGCTCGTATCTCGGGCGCTCCTTGTGTCTGACTGTAAGCGCCGGCAAATTCCCGCGTCCACTCCGAGAGGCCCCGGAGAATCCGCGAAATTTCGCGCGGCGCGCGCCCACGTCAATCCGCGTGTCGATGTCTCGCTCGAATTTACATCCCCGAAGGAGTTACCCCTCCGGCGAGTGTCTTCGAGAGAGCGTGTCGGTCCGCTGTAATTTGAATTCAGCTCCCCCTTTGTCGGATGCTAAGCCGTTATTGTCGAGGGAACTGTCTTGTACGCTTCAGTTGCCGGGCGCACTTTAAAACTTGCCGAGTCGGAACGCCCTCGAAGAGAGGTCGGCTGCTTTTTAGTCGGGCGATTTCGCTAATACCGAGTGCTCGAACAATTTAAATTTCGCGCCGTTGAATCATGATTTATATGGGGTCGCTTTGAATGGCACGTGTTTCAAGGGAACGTAACGTTTTGCGGCTCGGATAATTTCGTCGAATTTCGATTTTTATAAGATTTTAGGAATTTAAACTGATAAAATAGACTCTAACGGTAATTTTAGAACGAGGATTTCCTATCAATATAGAAAAAATGATCGTAGATATAGCGAGCGATAAAGTGCGGATATCAAAGCTGCGATCTTTTTAAAGCCAAGGATTGAGATTTCAGCTCACGGCTAGTCCATATATTTTCCAGGTAGAAAAATTTACCTTATCGATCCATTTTTTTTACGTCCATGCAAATTTAGTGCCGGATCGCCATAAAAATTAAGCAATTTACATAAAATCCCCTGAAACCAGTCTAAAACAAAAGCTCTCCGCAATTATACGAAAACAAACATTACCGCGAGCTCGAACCGCTCCAAAAACAAGCGCGCGTCTACCAAAGTCGATCGAAAAAGCGGCAAATTAACGGGAGAGCGACGACGCGATCTTTTCTCGACGGTGTATTATCGCCAGTCGACCGCGATAAGCGCGGCGGGCGAGCGCGTATATCTTGGAGGCGGCACAAAGAGCGCGCGGCGCGGTGCGTCGCGCACGCGAAACAGTCGCGGCGCCGCACGCACGCGCCTCCTCTCGTTAATGCGGGCATAATCGATATGCGTCGCCGCTCGAGAGCGCTCCGAAACTTTTCAGCGGGGTGGGAGAGTGAGAGAGAGAGAGAGAGAGAGAGGGCGCCGAAAAGGCCGCGGGAACGAGCCGGGAAGGAGTGCGTGACTCGGGGAATGCTGCGAGAATAACTTTGCCGCTTCGGCCTCCTCTAAGTGCAAGTCGGCACGGTATAAGGAGAGGTGCTTTGGCAAATTTTATGAAGATTAGCTGCGCTCTCTTTGTTTGAAGTCTGGCTGCAGTTTTCGGAGCTGCAGCCGAGTTGGAAAATAATGATTAGCCTGCGTCGGCTCTAATCGTCGTAAAACACGTGTAAGGTAACCTTGAGAATTGATGAGTTTTTTTTTTTTAAATTGCAGGTTTGCTTAACTTTCGTTTAAATATTGATTAAAAGCATCTAAAAATACTTTTTCGAATTTACGTGTAAACGCTCAAAGTTGCTCTGAAAAAATAAGGACGCCGCAACACGGCGACTCCCTCAGAAAAACTCCACATCCTCTTCCGCTCTCTCGCTTAATAAAAAAAAAAGCCACTCACCGACACCCTTTACTTTATAATAGTCCCGGCAGTTTGCCTCGCCGCCTCTAATCAAGCGGATTATACCGCGCCGCGTCATAAATCTCGCACAACAATTTCATCCTTTCCATAACGATCAATCTCAATCCGCGGGAGGGAAAAAGCAAAATTCGAAGCTGCGGCCGATGCAGTAACGGCGGGCGAATGCAAAATTGAAAATTCGCCCAGATTGAATTTTTACGCGCATATCCCAGGCTGGCCGGCCGGCGTTTCCCTCCTGGCGGAGCCGCGTAGGACGATAAGTTGGACGCGGCACGCCATAACGGCATTTACGATCGCCACCGCGCGCGGCGCGATAAAAGCCCAAGGCGTGTCCGGGCTCATCTCCATACCTGATGGTGCATCGACACGCCATGGAGGGATTCAAGTCGGGAGCCAGCGTAATGGACGAAAATTCTTCGAGGCTCGGGCTTGCCGACTCAACGAGGACGGGGATAAATTTTGTATAAGCCCGCATGAAAATATGCAGTTTTCGTCGGGTGTTTCGTTATGTGTTGCTGAGGATTTAAGATTTTATGAAATTTTTTTGTTTGATGTTTCAAGTAGAAATCACATTTTGAATATTGAAATCGGCGAGACAACTAAGCGAGCTTCATTTTTTTTTTGTCCCGAATTAATTTACCGTGTCCATAAAGGCAGTATGTAAAATTATGTCTACGAAATCAATTTCGAAAAATTGAATAAATTTTCATTCTTTATTCTGATTATACTTAAACAGAGGGCGTAATTGAATTTTTAGAATAGCGAAAGAAGGACGCACGGAAAAAGGAGAAAATGAAAGGGTAAAAGTGGGCAGCGCAGTGGACGCGTGGAATGACACGACGAGGAAGTCCTGCTTTCTGGCATTCTCTCCCTTCCTCCCTCATTTCTCTCCTCTCCGACACCCTTTGGGATCGTAAAATCCTTTGGCGACACGCAAGGGGCGCGAATTCTATCCTATGCTTCGTTTCATTATTATTATTATAGAGGAAATTTTCGCGTTTTCTGCCGCCCCGTTTTATACCGCCCGTAAAATTTCGCCGGAAATTACCGACTTTTATTTGTTAATTAAAAATATTGTGGTATTTTTATGGTGCTTGGTAATGCCCTTTTTGAATTCACGTTACCTGGAATTTCTTCTTCGCGCCTGGCATATTGTACTAACTGTTCCATTTTTGGAAAATATACCGTGGTTTTTTCACTCCGAGTTAAACGCTAATCATTTCTAAACTACATGTGCTTTTACCCTCTAAACTAAATACTCAGTTCATAATGCCAATATTTTGATTATAAGTGTATAAAATTAAAAACCTGCCAAGCATCGATTCACCCGCCTTCGAATAAATCACCCGAAACAGCGATCCGATTACCTCGGACGCATAAATTCGTTCCATTAAGCTCTCTCGGGGAAAATAATTAGCGCGCAAATCCCGCAGTCCGAGAAGTTGCGAGCACGTCGTTAAGGAAGCGTCTGTGCGATAGTCCTGGGGTGGCGTGCAAGCGAGCCGCGGACTACAGGACACTTCGAACGGCCCTCGGAAATCTTGCCGCGACACTCGGGCCAATTGCAAAACTAGCTTCCTCGAGCCGTTGCCGCGTAAGCGTGCCCGCGGCGCGAGTGATTTACTGGCCGAGCTAACGTTATGAAGGACGGATTTCGTTTAATTTAGGGCTCTGTGAAGGGTAAAGGCTGCTCTTTGTTTCCAGTGTGGATAATTAGTTTTGTACTGATTTGGATATGAATGACCTGTTGGGTGTATTTTATTTGGTTAATAATGCTGTTTTTTGTAGTTTTATTAAATCTATTACCATTACGCTGTGTATTCACAAAGAAACTCAAGTCAATTTAAGATAAATTGTTCAACTTAGCTAGTTCAATGGATAAAGGAAGGAACAGATTTGGCAATTATTGTCTGAAATATTCGGCTAATAGTATATTACGACCCATGGCCAGAAAGTTGGATTTCCTGGCGTGAGTGATCTGATGCCCGAGGTGAAGTCGAGAGCGTCATGAACGCACGCCAGGGCATACAACATTCTAGCCATGGGTCGTATACTATTTTTCTTGATTCCCGACCGAAAGTACGTTATATGGTGGTTGATGCCTGCTCGATATTTGCAAAACCGAGGCGAAACCGAGGCGAAGCCGGGCATCAACCAATTAAAAGTCGAAAGTTGCGTTTGTTTCAAGAAAATAGCAGGTGATTTAAAAAAATATTTAAAATTTAAACTGATATTATTTTTCATATTTCAATCGCCAATAAAGAGAGCTGCGCCACTTCCGTTGTTAAAACAATTTAATATGGTTTCCTTATAAAAAAAAAATTATTCATTAGGTATTAAGAAAATAATAGTGCATTCTTAAATTGAATATACTTGTACCATAGCTTCTGTAATTTTAAAATTATTGTTAG
>JAWWEO010019872.1:0-12128 GCA_035582975.1 Ormyrus labotus | reverse complement strand
AACGGACGAAACGTCGCAATAAACAAAAATATTGCAAAAATAGTGTTAAATAAACGTTGTTTTTATTTTACACACCACTACCCTCAGCGATCGCACATTTACAACCTTAATTAATACTTTTAACGTAAAAAAATTTTTTTACCTATTATACAAAATATATCGAAGAGTCCCATTTTACAAAAATCAGTTTGCATCTTGTGATGTGAGCAAGACGGTGTCAACGAACTTACTGATATGAAGCCGTGAAACGAGTATCTAATATAAATAAATCAGTGTTTATGATTTTGGAAATTAATATATTTTGAAAATATTAACTATACTTCTGTGTGGTTTTTAAACGAATTAATATAAATGTAATTAAGGCGAGAGATATCTTCTGTTTTATTGATGGTATTCTTATTTAAATTAATAAATAGCATTTCAGAAATTAGCCTCTTTTTAAAAACTGGTTCTTTGTCTAAAATCTGTGTTTCTTCATAATCAAAAACATGTCCAAATTTTTTATTTTAGAGACACTACAGAATTTTTATTGTAATTATTTTATGTTCCTTTAATTTGTCCTTAAGCATGCGTTTGGTTTCGCCTATATAAACCGCTGAACAGTCTTTACAAGAAAACTTATAAACTACACCAGTCGTTTCAAATTTATTGGTTTGGTCCTTGCCTAATTTTACAATATTATTGAGAGTGTTGTTAATTTTTGGAACAGTCCGTATTTTATATTTCTTTAAACTATTGCTGCATTGATTAAAAAGTTTTTTTGATAAGGTAAAGAAAGAGTGAACAAATGTTTATCCGTGTTTTTAGTAAAGCTATTTTTTGAATTATTCTTATGTTTTAATTTTAATTTTCTTTTTTTGATACAATTTTCTATGAAATCGACTGGGTAATTATTTTCTTTTAATAGCTGTTTTACAATCTTAAGATTATTTTTATGAAATTGTATCTGAAAAAAGGATACCTCGGTCTATTAAATTATATACAATATTTTCTTTTTGTTTTTTTGAATGATTTGAATTGAAATTTAAAAGTTTTGATGAAGAAGATGGTTTTTGGTACCAATTAGTGATAATTTTGTTTTTTTGACGAATTAAAGTTAAATCTAAGAAATTTAATTTTTTATCTATTTCTGTTTCAAAGGCACATTTTAAATTTCAAAAAGTGGAGAAATAGACGATCCCATTGGTGTACCAAATTTTTGTTTATAAAATTGGTTGTTAAATTTGAAAAACGTATTGTCGAACAGGAAATTAACAGTATTTCTTATTTCGTGAAAAGGTAATTTGGTGTTATCGCACATTTAATTAACTCCCACACAGCACGAAAGAAATCAGTGGAATATTTCGGAAGATTCCGCTGAAATATGACTTTTGGAATATTCATGAAATATTTAGGAAATATTTCATAAGTATTCCAAAAATCACATGACGGGATATTCCATTGAATTATTTCTGGAAGCTTCCTGTAAGATTTCATGAAATATGTTACACAATATTCATGAAGTATCCTAATGGAGTATTTCATGAAACATTTATGTTATATTTCAGAAACATTTCACATATCTATAGAGATATAATATTTCCTAAGCCTTCCGAAAAAATTCCGAAGGAATCTTACAAGACAATATTCCAAAAATATATCACGGAATATTTACTGCAACATTTATAAATCTTTCAAAATTATTTCAGTGGAAGAAATTTTTGAACTTTTAATACTCCAAAAAGTTATTCCGTAAATATTCCAGGAATATTTTGCTGAATTATTTCGGGTAATGTTTGGTACTTAATTCAAAGAAATCAGTTGAGGAATATCTAAGTCTTATTTCGGTAATATTTCACAGGCCAGATCGACCGAAACATTTACATCGCATTCCATAAATCTTCCAGTGGAAGATTTAAATGAAAGAGTTCTTCAAGATTTCAATGAAATATTTACTGAAATCTTTCGTAAATCTTTCAGAAATATTTCAGTGGAAGAAATTTTTGAAATTTTTAATACTCCAAAAAGTTATTCCGGAAATATTCCAGGAATATTTTGCTGAATTATTTTTTGTAATGTTTAGTACTTAATTCAAAGAAATCAGTTGAGGAATATCTAAGTCTTATTTCGGTAATATTTCACAGGGCAGATCGACCGAAACATTTACGTCGCATTCCATAAATCTTCCAGTGGAAGATTTAAATGAAAGAGTTCTTCAAGAGTTCAATGAAATATTTACTGAAATCTTTCGTAAATCTTTCAGAAATGTTTCAGTGGAAGAAATTTTTGAAATTTTTAATACTCCAAAAAGTTATTCCGGAAATATTCCAGGAATATTTTGCTGAATTATTTTTTGTAATGTTTAGTACTTAATTCAAAGAAATCAGTTGAGGAATATCTAAGTCTTATTTCGGTAATATTTCATTCTCCAGTACGCGTCTAACATTTCGGAAAAATTCCATTAATATTCCGGCGGAAGATGTAAAAAAAAAGCGTTCTTCAAGTTTCGAAAGAAAAACTTACTGAAATATTTAGTAAATCTTTCGGAAATATTTAAGTGGAAGGAATTTTGGAAACCATTAATACTCATACATGTTGCAGATGAGAAGTTAGTGTTGCGGATTTCGGGAACTATTTTATTTAAGGTAAGATATAATCACATTTATTCTATTATTCATAAATCTTATTATTATTTTAACAAAGAGAAGGTAGGTATACTTTGTGTGCCTACGCTCTGAAATTGGCTTCACAGTGTCCCTGAGAATATGGTCCAACATCCGTGTAAACAAGGAACGACAAAATAATTAATAATACGCAATCATTGTTGTTAAAAAGTTTATTTTATAGCTACAAGCACACCCGCGGTCACACTCATGTCAAACAATTTTTTACTTAATATGTATTAAGAAAATGAGTTGAATCTTGATTTATGTGCAATTATAGGCTTGCCCTTAAATACAAAGAAATTGAAATAGGTAAGTGCGGAACAAAAGCTCACGTGATCACATTACGTTTTAAGAGCGTGTTGATCAGATACATGAAAGAAATTTTTGTTATTTTCCTGCTTTAATTGACTAGTCTGATAATTATTCAGAGCTCTAATTCTAACGACTGCTTAGTTTAACAATTGCTAAGCTTAAACGTACGTGAGTGGACGCTAAAAACATTGAAGACAGTAAGTCTTCGAAGTTCGACAGTAAGAATCGAAGAACATCAGTGAGTAAAATTTTTCATTGTAATTTTACAACAAACAAATTTGTTTAGCAACGATCTGTATAAAAACTTGGACTTGATTCTTTCAATTTGTAAAACTAAACAAGTTTTTGGAGATATATTCTAAAATTATTTTTAAGTACTATATGCTTGTATGCATTTCATAATTAAATCTAATTTATTTCTAAGAATTTTAGATGCTTAGATATTTCATTTTAATAGATGCTTTAACAAAACATGATCATTGTATAAGTTGTTTACTTACAAAATGTTTATTTCAATTTTTCATAACCTCTTAACATATAATAATAAAAGTTTTTTTTCTGTTTAAAGCTGAATAATGAAAGTTAAACATAAATAAATAATAAAATTATTTTGTGAATTATGTTTAAAAAAATGCTTTTGAAATATAATAATAAGAAGTAATAAAAAATAATATACAAAGAAATTATTTGTAAAATAATTTATTAGTTTCTGTATTTATAAAAATTTTCTTTATATTTGTAAAATTTGGTATAACTTTAGGTAATATAAATATGGTCCTTTAAAAATATTTAATTGATGTTTTAAATAATAAATTGATATTGGAAAGAAATTAATTTTAAATTAAACTACTATTCGATTAGTTTCTGTATTCCATTACTAAATTTCTGTTTACAAAAATAAAATTAGCCATTACGTACATTTTTTGTTAACTTAACCAATTCTCTCATATCATACGATAAATAGATACAAATTGATATTCAATGTTTGGTGTTTATTTGATTAATTCATTTCTATATATATAATCAGTTCATTTTATATCTTTATATAGTCAGTTTTATTTCTTTAAGATAATTTTTTCTTGAAGTAATTTCACGTTTCTTGGTTTTGCTTGCCTTCTTTATGAGGACTTACTTGTATATTGACTAATTTTTCACTAAGGCAAGTGTATTTTTTTGAAGTAACTATTTAATTTACTCTAATATTAAAGATTTAGAAGGGATTTAGATAGATCTTTTTTCTATTTTCCTCTGATCGGAGAAATTTGCAGATTAATGGGTTTTAATGGTTTGATTGCTGCTTTATGGACATAGTTTAAAGCGAGTTGTTTTTAACTTAAGTTTTTTCCTTCCCTGGTTTAGGTACAGGAATTATGATTGTGTTTTGATTGATTTAAGAATCTTATTTTTCTAAAGTAGGTTCAATAATTGTGTAAGAAATTGTAAGCCTTTGCTGATAGTTTTTGTAACAGTGTATTTGGTACTTTGGTCCTCGCTGTATTTTTGGTTGATTTGATTGTATTTTTAGCTTCTTTCTTGGTTTGGGAGCTTATTTATTACAGAATAATGGTCGTTATCGTATATGAATCTAAAATAGAACTGGACTTATTTGCAGACAATTGAGACACTTCTTTGTCAAACACCTGCGCTTCAGCTTTAGTCGAATAATATCAGGATCATTAAATCCAGAATTTCGAATGATTTTCTCTTCAATAAGTGTAGGTTTGTTGTCGCCGTGCATGTAGTTCAAAGCAGCATAATGTTTGTAGTACGAAGTAATAACGCTGCCACTGCACTGCTGTAAAGTGCAAATCTGTAAAAGCACTTACAAATTATACACTTTTATAATATTTAAAACACATGCTGTATTTAAAGAACACCAAAAACTTGAGCTTAATGATACAGGGAACCTGAAGCAGAAAAATGAAAGTTCTTTTTAGCTTGACAGCTCGAAATGATAATGTAACTTTAAAATGTACCTGATCTAAAATAATAGCACTGTTCAGGATTAGTTATTTTTTGAAGACTTTAAATGATTGTAAACTTTTTCAAAGAATAAACAAACATGGCTAACCTCAGCCCGCATTTGAGGCAAAACATAAAGACTAAAATCAGATCAGCTGACGCTAAATTCAAAATTTCTAAATTGAAATTCTTTTATCAAATTAAACAAAATTAGTAAAGCATAATAGAAAAATGTTTGATAATGTTAAAATACTAATTAAACTATTTTTACAGTGATTTCTTTAGCAAATTTTAATTTTAATATTTTAGAAAATTACATTTTAAGCCGTAACTTTAAAAATTTTTTTAATTTGTGCATGAAAATTTTTTTTTAAGTTTTGCATAAAGTATAGAATCAAAAAATCAAATAAAAATTTGTTTGACATTTTTTAGGTATATACCTCTCTTAACAAAGTTTGAAACTAAAATAATTTTAAAAAATTTGAAATTAAAAGTAGGCTTTTAAAACTTGACAATGGGACATTTCCATGAAGAAATTTCCCCTGAAAATAGTTAATAAAAAAATCGATTTTTTTGACCATTTTAAAGCAGTCCTGCCGCTTTAAATGATGTTTGTGTTTTTGTGTGTTTTGTCTAGAAAAGTTTTAAAATTAAGATAGTTTAGGTAATCCTTTTGGAAAGAGATATTGAAGGTTTTATTGCCAGTTTGTTATTGTCTATTAAGTCGTCGATTGGTTAATATACTTGATGTGAATCGATAATATTGCTCGAGTCTGTTTTGACTTACGTACTACTTTGACTTATGTAGTTTTTTATTTTTTACATTTGGATCGGACAAAAGCCATTTTAAAGAGCATAAAAATACCTATAATTTCATAAAAAGAAATTACTTTATCATGGTTCTTTTGCTTTTAACAAGTGTTTTTTTTTTTAAAAAAGATTATAACTCTTAAATTAAATTATCAATTGCTCTGAAAAATTTTTGATAATTAAGACCATATATATCTAAAATCTGTAAAAATTTCAAGCCATTTGGCCATTTAGTTTTTGAGTAAAAAGATGAAAACTGAAAAAAAATGATTTTTCTATGTCCAACGATTACTGAAATAAAAATGCTTCAATTGATTTGAAATTTTGGGAACAATTACATCTTTTGTATGTTAAGAACTGTATAGTTTTTCAGCTTATGAAACTTGTTAAATATAGTAGAATAATTAATTAAATATAGAATAGTTTGAAATTATGTTGTTGAAATCGATTGTTTTTAATTCGGAGATAATATTGAAACGATAAATTAGTTAGGAGGCAGCTAATAAGTGTCAATGAATTAGTAGCGGTTTTATTTTTATCAATGTGAAAAATTATATAAAATTAATAATATTTTTGATTATATTCTAACTTCTTTCTTTCAAACTGTATAATTAGATTATTTGATAATAAAATAAAATGAAAGTAGATATAAGGTAGTGGATTCGCTTTTCGATCAGAAAACAATTTTCGATCAAAATAATTTTTTTTTTTTAGCATAACGTAATGCCAAAATTACGTAAGGGAGATGTACCTAAAAGTGCCCGCCACATTAGACGGTTGTCTAAATGTCAAGTTGAGAGAGATGTAAATAAAATTGTCAGTGCAAGTTCTTCATCTCAACATATTAATGATCCAGTACATAAAGACGATAATGCTGTCAACTTTGAGTGCGAATCAAATGATGACGAACCGCATAGTAGTATTTGTTTTATAAAAAAAATTAATTTGGAGAATGGAAAAGATAAAGAAGATAGCGAAATGAAAGATGTTCCAGAAAATGAGGCAACTAATGAGAAAGATGCTTCTTCAGCAACAAATGAGGAAGATGCTTCTTTAGCAAGAAATGAGGAAGATGTTTCTTTTGTAAATAATGTAGACGATGTTTCTTTTGAAAATAATGAAGATGATGCTTCAAGTACTGCATTTCTAGATATAGATTATCATTATAGCGACAGTGATGCTGATAGTATTCCCGATAGTAGCACAGACAATAGTATCGACAAACCTACCCACGGTGATTTACATTCTTTAATGAACGACACCAATCTATCACAAAATGAAAAAATGATTGATAGTCTTAGTATTTGGGCAGTAGAATTTCAGATTAGCCAAAATGCCTTAAAAGAATTATTAAAAATAATTAATGAAAACACTAATTTAAAGTTGCCTGTAGATCCTCGTACTATTTTGCAGACGCCAAAATTAACTAACGTTAAAAATATGGGTTCTGGTGAATATTGTCACATAGGATTAACAACAGCAGTGCAGAAAATCGTTAGTAGTCGAATTGCATTAGGTCATACATTCGATACTATATATTTATTAATTAATATAGATGGTGCACCAATCACTGGCAAATCTTCAGCGAAGGGAATCTGGACTATCTTATGTAAGGAAAAAGATTATAAAGGAGTTTATGCTATAGGATTATACTATGGAAATGGGAAACCTAATGATGCTAATGATTTTCTTCAAAATTTCACAGATGAAGCAATAACTTTGATAAATAATAAGTATGTTCACGGTGGAAAAGAATTTAATATTAAAATTCATGGTTTCATATGCGATGCACCAGCAAAGGCGTTTATTTTAAATACTAAATATCCTAGTGGATATTTTAGTTGCAGTAAATGCATAATTAAAGGAAAACACTATAGTTCGGTCTGTTTTCCTGTAGCAAGTTATGAAAATTTACATGATTTTTGCGATGTACTTTTGAGAACAGATTCTAATTTTAAAAATTTGAAATATCAAAAATGTAAAGGCAAAGATGATTATCAAAAAGGTGTGACTGTTTTAACTAATTTACCAAATACTGGATTAGTATCTAACGTCCCTTTGGATGCAATGCATTTAGTGCATTTAGGAGTAATGCGTCAAATAATAAGACTTTGGTTGGGTGATAAAAAGGGAAGAAGAAAGTTGTATAATTTAAGTGATATATGCATAACGACTATTTCCGAGAGATTAGAAAATTTAAGCTACGTTTTACCAGGAGATTTCAACAGACGATGCAGATCTTTAGAACATTGGAAACTATGGAAAGCTACAGAATTTCGCCACTTTCTTCTATATTTTGGACCAGCAATTTTAAAAGATGTTTTGCCATTAAATATGTATGAGAATTTTTTACTCTTACATATAAGTATCTTAGTTTTATCCAGTAAATATTTGGTATCAAAATCTGAAAATGTTCGATATGCAGAATCATTGTTAAAAAATTTTATTGTTACATTTCAAAATATATACGGCATTGAAAATATATCATTTAATATTCATAATTTGCTGCATTTGGCGAAAGATGTAGATAATTATGGAAGCCTAGAAGAATTTAGTGCTTTTGATTTTGAGAGCTATATTTGTACTTTAAAAAAGTTCATACGGAAAGGAGAAAAACCTTTGCAACAAATTGCAAAAAGAATAGTCGAATATGAAACTATAACAGAAATAAAGCGCCGTTTCCAAAATGATATCTCTAATACAAATAAAATTTTTGTTGATAAAATTCATTATAGTAATATTCTAACCAATCGTGAGTTTCAATGTCAATATAAAAAAATGTCAGTTAATTCGTGGAGTATAGACATTAATGATATTAGAAATAATTGCGTTATGCTTTCTAATGGTGTAATTGTTAATGTTTCAAATATTGGTGAGAGTAACAATATGCTGTATTTAATAGGTAAACGTTGTGTGAAGAAGAAAGACTTATTTATTTTTCAAAATTGTCCTAGCAGTAATTTTGGTATTAATATAGTTACAGAAAATAGTGTACTTGAAGATTTTTCCTGCAACTTAATTCGATCAAAAGTTTTTAAAATTCCTGGCGTAAATGAATTTGTTACATATCCTATATTACATACTGTACTGTAATAGTAATTACTAAAAATTATTTTTCTTTTTGCCATTCACTATTCTATCCATAATTTTATGCAAAAAATCAAAATCGTAAAAAGATCATTATTTAATTATGAAAAAAAGGTGAAAAATATCCGATCTTTTAGTACCAAATAAAAATTTTTGTTTGTCTCGCATTGGAAGTAGCATTAGAGTAGCCCAGTAATTACTATACCGAGGTTTGAACGGAACAAGATCGTATCTTGGTATGCGCCTTCGATTTTCTTCAACAACACCTCGAAATACGACTTTCTCGCGCACGCTGAAATATAATGTTCTTCACGTACTTGCAGAGATCCGATTTTGTCCCGTTCAACCAGCGAGATCGTGTTTTTATTGTATGAATTAAACAATTCTTATCTTTTGGGATTTTGGAAACTTTTGCACACTTATGATATTTATTTTTAGTAATTTTACAAAATTGCCACTCAATTAAGAGTCCGAGAAATCTTTAAAAACTTGCTTGAGTAACATAACCTATGAACTATGAAAATGAAAAAATAATTTCTTCTAATATCAAAATTTGCGCGCGCTTACATACATTTTAAGTTTTCTCCCAAAATTTCAGTCAAACCGGTTAATTATTTCAAGAGAAAACTTTAAAAAAACTACCTGCCGTGACTTGAGTGACCATTAAATTGAAATAAATATTTTGTTTTTATTTTATATAATTTTATGTAATATTGTAATTACATATTTTATTGTAACAAGTTTTTTATGAAAAAAAAGTGACTACGAAAATATATTTTAATTTTATAAATTCATATTCATTTTAAAGGTTAAAACGATTTTATATAGCTATGAAGCCGTTTGCCATTATCGTAGACGAAACATCTGCAAAAAGAGTTGTCCCTACAAAATGGCTCTTAAATGATAATAAAAATATTTATTGGCCACCTATTGAGGATGCAAATAAAATTAAAAAGATGATTATCGGTCTAGCTGATCCAGATAAGAATTGGGAGTTATATCCCGTCACTCGTTTTATAAAAACAAAAGGCAAGTATCAGTCATAAGACCTGCACTTAAGTATGCAAAATTTATAAAGAAAAATCTAATATACAAGGACCTAAACCTTTTCAGATGATTATGTTGCGGCTAGGAACGAAATTAAAAATAATACCGACGAAATCACAGACGGAAGTGACATGGATTGGCTAAAAAAAAGTCGATCGAAGCGTAATAAAAAACATTCTTCCAGTTCTGTAGAAGTTACTAAGAAAAACAAAAATCGACCAAGTGTAGAGACTAGTTCGTCTGAGACCGATGAGGAAACTCCAGAGCCTAGCACAATTGTACAAGTGGAAGTTCCAGTGCCCAAGACAATTGGATTAATTAATTCGGGTCCAGAGGAATCTAATGGTAAATTAATAGCCGTGCATAGTTAACCCGTTTCGTCTATGAAAGCCCAAAATTTTATTTAGTAAAATTTATAAGATAAGGTCAAAGAATCTTTTTGAAAATGCATGTCTTATTGCATTTTTTCCGCTCTTTCTATTTCCGTTGTCCATGTTTCGCTATCGCCCATCGACTTCTCAATACGGCGCTTAAAACACAAAAAGTCAGGAAAAAAGAAGTTTTATTTTTATAAAATCGTAATTTTAAATATGAAAAACTTATCGGATCGTCTCAAAACTCTTATTTCGGTTGCATAAATGTTGTTACTAAAAGAAAAACTTTGTTTTATTAAGAAATTCAAAATGGCGGCCTCAATATAGCGTCTTAAGAATTAACAAAGAAAGAAAAAAATGAAAAAAAGACTTTAGTATCGTCGACCTTGACGCTGGTAAGAGTTGGGCAACGTATAATTTTTTAACGGCTGACGGGCGTTAGATTCGAGTTATATGCACGAAATAAGCAATATCTTCAGATCATCCTAAGCTCTCGAACGTTCTTAAATATTTTGTCTCAAAAACGATGCATCCAGTAAAAATGGCTAAATATTTTTTCATTTTTGATAATGTAAAATTTTTGGATCTTTGATCCACCATATTAAATCCGCCATCTTGAATTTTCAAAATGTTAGGACCTCGAAAACTTCATTGGTGATACATATATATAATGTAAAATTTCATTATTTTCCCTTAAATCCATGAATTAAAACCAGCTGCCATTTCGAACTGTTTGCATCGACATATTAGAACAAAATAGTTATTAAAACAAATTGTTGTGTACATTTTATATATAGGGTGATCGCACCAATAGATGGACAACATCAGTAGATGGACAGTTTTATAAGTTATTATATCTATCAAACTAATTATTTTTCAAATAAACTCTTTAATCTTAATTGCAAAGAAGTTTACTACAATAAAATTGAAGCTGATACTTATCAACAAGTGTCCTTTTAACATAAAACAAAGTATCTTCAAAAGTAGTGTCCATCTACGGGATCTTCTCTATGTATGACCTATAATACTAATAAATATGGACTAGTTAACTAAATGGAGATTAACAGCTGTCCATCTACTGGTAATATGAGACTTTCGCATAATTTTTGCAAATTTTCAATTTAAACAAATATTTCTAAGATGTCTAGTATGTATTTATTAATAAATTGAAGTTTCTTGCATTCAATAATCGAACAAATTATTTAAAGCAACAAATACGCATAAAAATCTGCTTAATACAAAGTATAAAAATCCTTAATCGTCCATCTACTGGTGCAATCACCATAGTTATGCTAGATAAAATGAAATTAATATCGAAAATTTCTAAAAAAGTAAAATTTTTATGAAAAAAACCCTATATTGAGTCCGCCATTTTGAATTTTTTAACGAAACAAAGCTTTTCTTTTAGTAACAACATTTATGCAACCGAAATAAGAGTTTTTAGACGATCCGATAAGTAAAATAAATAAATAAATAAATAAATAAATTAAATAAATAAATTTCACTAAATGAAGAAAAAGTAAGATTTGGGGCTTTTCCGGACAAAACGGATTAAATAATGTTATAATGCTGAAAGTAAGAATTGTTTTAATTCATAAAGCTACAATTGTTTTTTTAGATTACGAGAATGAGGAATTGAATGAAACACCAGATTCGAAAAAAAGGAAAACATCAAAAGCTACAGAAACTGAAAACGATATCTCTGTGACTACTCCACATTTCGAAAATGTTGAAGAAGGACTAAAAATATTGTTCGGTTAGTGCATTATATATAAATTTAAGAATGTATAAATATGCCAGAAGTGGGTTTTGATGCCATATTTTTATATATTCTTACAGTTTTGACGACATTTGCGTGTTTTGGCGACAGTCGCCAAAACAGCCCCCATTT
>JAWWEO010019871.1:0-12129 GCA_035582975.1 Ormyrus labotus | reverse complement strand
TTAAATAATTCTACGTTAGAGGGCAGACTACGGGGCGCTGTAGGGGCGCAATCACCCTTATTTGTTTAAAAAAAAAAGAGTAAAACAGGCAAAATGGAACCACCACGCAACATGAACATCTTGGACATGAACGAGGAAGAGTTTGAAAGTAAGATATATTAAATATTAATTAAT
This sequence comes from Ormyrus labotus, assembly GCA_035582975.1. Classification (NCBI taxonomy): domain Eukaryota; kingdom Metazoa; phylum Arthropoda; class Insecta; order Hymenoptera; family Ormyridae; genus Ormyrus; species Ormyrus labotus. Next base: position 11,955 of record JAWWEO010019871.1, on the reverse strand, counting down.
ATTAAATAAATATATGATTAAATTACAATTATTTACAGGAATGCTGATTGATGGCCCAAATATACAAAATCCTGAAGATTTAATGCAATTTGAGCAGAATAACGTAGCGGCGCCGCAACCCCAACCAATCGACCAACCGATTCAGCCGCAACCTGTCGGACAGCACCAAAATATGCCACCGCAGGAACAACCACCGCAACAGATGCCCGTGGCCCCAGCCGCAGAAAGACGGAGAAATCGGAGAGCCGGAAGGCAATGGAGACAGCGGCATAACCGCGCAGAACAAAATATTTACAAATTTTTTTAATTTTTATTTCGTTTGTTTAATTTTTATTACTAAGATGATGAAATTTCAATTATGTTTTATGTTTAATTTGTTAATACTTATATTATATATATTCTATACTTGACTATTTATAAATTGATTTCAATACTTTCATTTGTTTAATTCTTATTATATATGTAACATTAACCTTTTCGCTCCGGGACTGGTCCATATATGTATGGAGTCCAGCACTCCGTGTGGCGACTTGTCATAAGAAGTTCATTCACTTAAGTCATAAAATTCAGCTAAAATGCGAGGTCAATTTTAAAAGAAAAATCCCCGGAGCGAAAAGGTTAACAAAATGAATTTTAAAGTGTTTCCAGCTTTTGATTGTATTTAGGTTTAAGAGAAGTTATTTTACTGTTGAGTTTATCTAAATTTTCGCTTGGCTAATGCAAAAAAGATTAACAATTTATTAATATTGTACAAGTTGTTACAAATTAAAATTTATTATTTTATAATACTTCAAAATACTCTTCAAATTGTTCAAATTGATCTTTCATAGAATTTAGTTCTCACGTGAAACGATTTTGTCAAGTTTTTATGAAAATTTTATAAGACTCATTTTATAAAAAATTGGTCTTATAAAATTTTAATAAAATTATTTGTTATGAAGGATCACATCATCCACAGACGAGCAGCGAAAGTTTACCACGATATAAGGAGATACGAGGACTGCTCTTATACACCACATTACGAGCTCGTCTAATAGTCACCGGTTGCTAGTTTTGGCATGAGAGGTACAAAAGGTTAGGTGCGCCACCAAGCGTCAGTTGTGAAAAATAACATTAAAACTAGCAACCGGTGACTATTAGAGGAGCTCATAATGTGGTGTATAAGAGCAGTCCTTGTATCTCCTTATATCGTTGTAAACTTTCGCTGCTCGTCTGTGGATGATGAGATCCTTCATAACAAATCATTTTATTAAAATTTTATAAGACCAATTTTTTATAAAATGAGTCTTATAAAATTTTCATAAAAACTTTACAAAATCGTTTCACGTGGGGTGTGTCGATAGCCCAATGGTTGGGACTCACACTTATCGTCCGGGCGGCCGTGATTCGATGCCGATTATTGGCAATTGAGCACGATTCAGTACTTACCACCGTTTTAATTAATTAAGACCTTACCTGTGCCGGCGCAGGTTTTTAACTTTGCTCATAATACAATATTCTCTGATTGGTATTTTGAAAAATTTGACATACTACTCTTACAAAATTTAAAGAATATTTTGTTATTAGAATATTTACAGTTTTGAAAAATGTAATTTATAAAACAGTTAAAATAATTATTTTGAAAAACAATTTAAAAATATAATTATGCATGTTAGAAATTTATTCATTATATAAATTCAAAATATGTTTTTGTAACTTCATTAATTTTTAATAATTTAAAATCATATTTTAGAACTTTTATTTTTAACGAATGAGGTTAGAAATTTTAAATTAAATCAAATGAACATTTTAAAAGCATGCGTACTATATGAACCAATCATATAAAGTTAATCCTTGCTTCAAACAACCGATCATGACTTTTATATATAAAAAAAAAGGATAATCGAAAATCGAAAAAAATTAACCTAGCCAGCATAAATAACTTTTGGACATCTTATTTTTCTCTTAAAACATCATGGATGAAGAGGATGTTTTAAGAGGTCATCGCATAGTAAGTAATATTTTAAGTATTTATTTATAAAATTAAAATGTATTTTTTCTCCTTTAATTAATCAGTGTTACCTCTCACGACGTATTTTTTTCACTAATTAACCTCGTCAATAATTTTTAAAACTCTTATGAAAGATTTAAAAATTAGGAAATAAAAGAATACAATTTTAAATAATATTAGACAAATCCTCCTGCATACATCAGGCCATTGTAAGTGTTAAAATGAACACTGCAACTTTGTTCTACAAATGCTTTGAGGTAAGCTTAAGAATTTTGTCACTATTATTATTATATTTACGGGCTGGTTCTATGCATCAAACAAATTAAAAATTTGTAAAGCTTTTGATTGCAATATCGAGCCACCAAACGACAGTACGCTAATAGGTAATTATAAATTTACGGATATAAAAATTTATAAATTAAGACATTAACGAGTTTATTTAATACTATTTTTAGATCTTTTATTTGGTTAGTCAGGCTCGGAAAGAAGTTCGTTCACGGTCGATACAAATTATTCGTTCGATCTTTCTCTAAACACTTCAAATACTGCAGATGAAAATTTACAGGCCGGTCTCAGTTCTGCAAATTTAATTTCCGAGTCTCTACAAAATAGTTACAATGCTACCGAAACTGAAAATACTGATAAATATGCGACGACCCCCTGCCGCCGCATACCACAACAGACCCGATACCGACCGATACAAATTTGTTGCTCATTTCTTACCGGTTCAAGCAAGGCTGCACGAATTATACGACGGTCTTCACGAGCAGTTGTTACGCGTCCTCTACCTTGTCCTGCTCTTCTGTGGTAAGCATCTGTTTCATTGAATCGAGACAGAACTCGAGAAACAGTCGAGAATGATGAACCCCCATTCTTCTTGCTATCTTACATCGACCAAGTCCAGCTTCTGAAAGAGCGACAATTTGCGCGGAACTAATTTCATCCAACGGAGGCATTTTTAATGCGCTAAGAAATTGATTTGAACAGTTTTACAATACTCCCTTAACAATCAAAATCCGTACCCCTTGATAAAAAAAATTTTACAATTACGCCTAACAGTATTTTTTTAAGAATGATAGAATGATAGACATGGTCAGAGATGAATTTTTTTTATACTACCGATTTCAGGCATCACTAGGAAACAATGACAAATTTAGTAAATTTGTACACTTTGTAAAAGATAACTTAAAATAAGACAAAAATTATAAAAAAAAGTTTAAAAATTTTTAGAATTTTATTTACACGCACACATATTATAAGCTAAACCCGATCGGCTACCTCCTCGTGGTGCTTTCTAGTTAACGCTAAAGTCGACGATAACATTCGTTTAGCTCGGATACGAATTCTCCATTCTCCAAAAACAGCGTTTTTTTAATACAATTTTTGAAACGCTGCCAAATCGTCAAAAAACATCATAGCGGATCAAAATTTTTTTTAAATTAAAGGGGAAGAGTAGTACTTTAAGGTGCAATCATCAGAATTATCGACAAAAAATCACCCACGCACAGGCGCATTGCGAAAGTTTACAAATTTTGAGCTTTGAAAAATTACCTTGAATTTCAAGGTTACGTAAATTGGGGTTGCGTTATATCGAAAAACCAACACCACTATCTTAAAGTTGAGACTATAATCTTTCATTTAAAAAAAATTGACCCCCTACGACCTTTTTTTCCTGAGATATCGACCATCGAAAATGAGCAATTATTCGTCGGAATTAAGTGGTGTGTTAATTTTGTTGCGGAGTGTATAAGTAACTTATTGTTGTAGGTTGGAGACACTTTCACGAGAACGTCAATAAAGATTCATAGATATTAATATTAAATTAAGATCTATTTATTTCTCTCTCCTTTCTGCTCACACTCCCCTATTTGAACCCAGGCTTCACTGAAGCGTCCGACAGGGAGGAGTTTGACCGTTAAAAATGTGATACAAATAGTTTTAACCCTTTGAAGCATACATCTTTCTATTGGCTATTTTTACATGAAAAATTTTACTCTGGGGTTTTCGGGGTCGTTAAATACAAATCTGCAACTAGAATGTTCATTTTTTTTAAATCCAAAATGACGACTTCCAAATAGCGGATCAAAAATTTTTTAATAATTAATTTTAGATTTTGAAAAATAAAAATTATAATTGCAGATTCGTATTCAGCAAACCAGAAAACTCTTAGGTATGAATTTTCATAAAAACAGAATTATAAATAAGCTGGAATAGTACATTGTGCAACTAGGGGAGAAAATCATATTTCTAGCGTGGGTGAACTATTCAGGAAGAATCGGAGTCGAGTACTAAAAATACCTCACCTGAGTCTGAAATAACTTTTCTCCCCGTGTTACACACCGTGTTTTTCTCAACGAGGGCATGGAAGGCCCACATTTGGTGTTAGAAAGCTGAGTAGATGATCGTGCATTTCAAATCGTGCACAGATGTAGTAAAAAATAGTTTAAAACAGAGGATAAAAATTAAAAAAAAAAAAAAAAAAATTTTGACAAATTTTTAAAATAAAAAAAATGACTGTTTCGTCCGGTAAGCTCCGTCGGAGGCGGGGAAAAATGGCTTTTTTCCCCGCTCAGACAAACAATTTTGAGAAACGTTTCGAATGTTCAATTTTGTACGCTACTTTCTAGCGTGAAACGAGGGCCATTTCATGCTCGAGTTGGGAAAAATGATTTGTTTAAACCTTTTTTTTGGTAGTAAGTCCGGCGTGTTAACGACACTCCAACAGAACCGCCCCTTCCCTACCCGAATTGATTACCCCTACTACCCGTTTCTATAGTAGAGGGAACCCGCTTCTCCCACTATTAAATTGCGGCAAATTGTTATTAAATTCCATTACTGTATATTTTATTTATTTTTTTAGACTGAACATAGCGAAACTGCGACCGATGATCCTCAAACTCATGATGGTAATAAACGTCGGAAGAAAAAAGGGTAACCAAAAGAAAACCATCAGACGCAAATACTGTGATATGAAAAAGAGTGAGACACGACAATGACACTATTGATCGGCAAGCAAAAAAGGCTCCGGCAACAGGGAATCAAAGTATTGGGCAAAAGTCAATTCCAATAAATGCTCGATCAATAAAGGATGCGTGTTTGGAAACCTATCGGAAAAAGTGTACAAAAAAGATTAGTGAATCAGATGGACAAACAGCATTTGATAGTTTCTGGAAGTTGGCCAATAAAGAAAACAATGGAAATATTTAAATAATTGGGTAGACGCTAAAGGATTATCAAATTCAAGTGAAGTTGAAGCTGGTACGTCAAAAAAATATCTGATATTGTTTATTATGCATTCAGATTGCCATCATCAGATAAATTAATACCAGTATGCAAAACAATGTTTCTCAACACATTAGGTATTATTATCATTTTCAAATCTAATTTCAATTGCTTTAATTTAAAAAAACGTTTGTTCATTGTATCAAGTGTAAAATGGTAACACGAGGTTTAAATCACCTTCTCACTCGCGTATTGAACAATATTATTTGATTCGTGTACAAGGATTGATTCAGCACGTGCGCGAAATTAAGCGCGATAAAAATGCGCACGCTAAATTAAGCTTTACACACGTCGTATCAAAAAATATTGTTCGATACACGAGCGAGAAGGTGATTTTACCCCCGTGTTACCTTTTCACCCCTGCAAAGTGCCTGTACTACGTGACTAAAAGTGCACAAAGTGCCATTATAGTCCAGGTGGCAACGAAAAAAGTCTAAGTCCAATAGCCCCGAAATGCGTTCGAATCGCAGCTACAGGCGGTTGACGCTTGGCCTTGCGCGCACGAGGAGGCTGTGTCATCAAAAAACCATAGTGCCCGATCAGGAGAGGACCTCCCTCTCCCTTGCCTAAGGCAGGGGAAACGGTGCAGCATGAAGTGAAAACTTCTCTCTCCTCATTTGTAGCCTCCGGTCTCGACCCCGAAACGTCGAAAACCACGTCTAGTTTTTGCAGTCCTGTATGGACTTAGAATAATTTCCGATCTTATCTTGTCACGATGCGTTTTTAAATAATTTTTATTTATCGCCCGCGCACGTGACAATTAATTTATAATTGGTTGTATGAAATAAACAAACTCTCTCAAAAGCTCGCGGCGGAGGGAAGAAACGAGCTTAGCTATGCAGGTTCGCCCCGGCTCATTACGCGCCCGTGAAAGTCAGAGCGGCAGCTCGGTGGCGCGGGACGTATATATATCGGCGCAAAAAGCTGCCGGCGCACACAAGGATATACACACGAGAAACGAGAAACGGCGCGCGCCCGCGTTTGTTTAGCGAATTGCCAAGAGGATATGTGGAGCAGCCCCCCCACCCCCTCTCTCTCCCCTGCCTGCTTGCCGCTATTTTTCGCAGCCATTGTTCGGCCGACTTTTCTGCCGTGTGCCTGGCTCTCGTGGCTGCCTTTCGTATGTATGCATGATGACGCCGTTATCGAATGCACGCCGCGGCGGCGGCGGTTCCGGCAATAGGGTACTCATCGCGTCTAAGACTGTGCACTTTGTTAGCTGATCATTTTTTAGCTCTAATGTTTTGCCTGAAGCATACGTTGAGGTTAAACATGTGTGTTTATTCTTTGTAGTAAGGTTTACAATCATTCAATCTCTTCAAAGAAAATACTCCTGGGCACAGTACTATTCAAAGCAGGTAAATTTTAAAGTTATATTATTATTTCCAGCTGTCAAGCTAAAAAAACTTTCATTATTCTGTTTCAGATCCTCTTTACCATCATCAGGCATTATTTATTTGTGTTTTTAATGTAGTGTGTTTTAAATATTATTATGAAAGTGTATAGATTGTAAGTGCTGTTATAGATGTGCACTTTCCAGCAGTGTGGCAGGATTACTTCATTATAGAGATTATGCTGGCTTACACGTCATGCACCTAAACTACACAAGCTTGCTCTTATTGTAGAGGAAAGCATTATGAAGTTTTAGATTTAGTAATGATGCTGATACTACTCGAGTAATGCTGATACAAGCTTTTAATGGCAATATTCGACAAAGAAGTGCATTAATTATCTAGAGGAGTCCTTTTCTTTTAAGACAAGTGGTAATTATAGTTTAAAAAATTAGTGCTGTGGTGAGTATCATGTTTTCAGAATAAAATGACAAATTCTTTTATTAGTGCTTTTTGAAAACTTTGGTGTTCAAGAGTTTGGCGTAAACTCCAGACTGAACCGATAGATGAATTATCATCTAACAGGTTTCAAAATTTTTGTTTTTTATCTCTTTCTACCTTGATGCTAATTTCATATTCTAAGTTTTTGGCTCAGTATATTGAAATTAAGAAAAATTCAGAAAATTTGTTAAAAATCTACCAATATTTTACAGTTTTTCTTAATTTAAAAATACTAAACGAAAAAAATTGAATAAGAAATTAGCATTAAGATAGAAAGAGATAAAAAACAAAGATTTTAAGCCCGGTTAGATGAAAATTCATCTATCGGTTCATTCTGGAGTTTACGCCAAAGCAAAAAATTTAAAATAGTGATATCTTTGGATCAAATGGGTCTGCAGAGTACAATTTGGGCCCATTTGATCAAAACATACTTTATTTTGAATAGATATTTTAAAAAGAAACCATAATCTTATAGATTTTTTTTCAGGTCTTTTTGTAGGAGGAAAAAATCCGTATATAACCCCATTAATTCCTAATAATTTCGCTTGCACGCGACGTAGGCCGTATGGCGACATAATCGGCCCTGACCGATCAGTTATTAATTTAAATTAATAAAAATAAAATTAAATTGTTAGTTCCACCTTCTTTGGAACATAACAAGACTATACAGAGCTTTCACTAGTGTTAAGTTTGTAATAAGAAACGGAGGCGAACGTCGGAGCCGAAGGTAAGACTAGGTCAATTCACCACTTTAATTTTGTCCATCAGTGAACATATTTAGTGTTATTTTAATTTTATTTTAAAAAAGGCATATGTAAGTATAATGTATAATTCACAAACCTGAAACGTTGTTGCACTAAACTAGATAATTCTTGTGTTTCCTTTTCTCGCCATTTTGCATATCCATCGGTATTAGATAATTTGTCTATGTTCTTTATTACAGAATTTTTGTACTCATTAAAATTGTTTATTGTTATTTGAAGTTGACCGTCCGAATTGTATTTATCTATATTTTTTTTTATTTTGTTTAATTCTGCATTAATAAAATACCTGAAATACAATGTTTTTATCATAACACAGTGCATAAACTTTTATTATTTAAATTAATAAATTTAACATAAAGTACATTAAATTAATAAGGAGGGTCAAGGATTTAACATAACTTTTGGGTATGTTTCCTAATATAAAAATATCGTCCATTCAGTTAAGCTTTTCCTCTCAAAAATTATATGCTGTTTTCGCTGAAATTTAAAAAAAATCGATGTTTGTTTAATTACTTATAACTTTTCAGCAATAAATTGTAAAGGATGCCAATTGTTTAGAGCGCTAAGGAGATTATATACCCATTTTTTTCTTCTCAGAAGTGATCTGTAAAATTAAATTTAAATTATTAATAGTTTTTACTAATTATATGATAAAAATATAGGGACTGGTCATATTCTACACAAATTTATTGTACACGATCGTACTATCGAATAGTAAATAAATATTTACTTACGATATTACGACCGTGTACAATAAATTTGTGTAGAATATGACCAGTCCCAAAATGTAGCTCATTTTTAATTAAATGGGCCAAAACAGAAGTCTGTAGGCTCATTTGATCTAGAAATATTGCAATCTCAAAATTTTCTCAAACTTCAAGTTGAACAGTTGGATAAAAAGTTGTTTTTTATGTCATTTAAGGCAGAAGCTATTCGTTAGTGTAATTTTTTTTGATTTAGTAGTTTTAAATCCTCTCTTAAAAAAGTGATGGCCGAGTGTTGTGAAGCCTTTAACGGCTGATTTTGATTGGTCTATGATTTGATTTTAATTTGCTACATCCGCTAGATTTGAATTTTCATAAATATTTGAAACTAAATAATTAAATTGTAATGCTTAAAATAAAAGACCTAATATTTTATTTTTTAATATGAGATTGTATGTTTCTATTAATTGAGAAATATAAATTTCTATTTAAACAATTAAATGAGATTAAAAGAGTGTAGTTTTTATCTTTTCCACACTACCCAAGAGGTAGATAGATACGCGTGTTTTTTTTTTAAGAGGTACCCCTCTTTCACTAACTTTTAATTTTTTTTTTTAAATTTATTGAATTTATTATATTTATTTATTACAGTAGTCTAACGATTACTTAAATTTTTCTGCGTCTAGCGACCTTATAATTCAGTATGCTTCTAACGACTATTTAAATTAGTCTGCTTCTAGCAACCTTCTAATAGAGTTTGCTTCTAACGACTACTTAAATTAGTATGCTTCTAGCGATCTTCTAATTGAGTCTGGTTCTAACAACCTTCTCATTGTATCAATATATCATAAATATAGCGAGTTTAAAAATGACCCATTAATTGGTCTGTTTCTAGCCACCTTCTAATTGAATCAGCTTCAAACGACTGCTTAAATTGGTCTATATCTAGCGATCTTCTAATTCAGTCTGTTTCTAGCAACCATCTAATTGAGTATGCTTCTAATGACTGCTTAAATTGAGTCTGCTTCTAACGACTATTTAAATTGATCTGCTTCTAGTGACCTTCTGATTGTGTTAGAAATTAACTTGAATATACATTTATTTGAAGCTATATTAAATAAATCAGAAAGCATCTACGCAAGTCTGCTCTGAGCGACATTCAAAAAAGGTTTGCTTACAACAATCTTTTGAAATAGTTTTTATCGTATATGTAGCAGCCTTCAAAATAACAAGTCTGCTTAAAGCTTTTTTTCATAAATTTTGTGTTTATAGTATACATATGTATTAAATAAAAATTTACAAAGTTTTTTTTAGCAGAGGATTAGGCTTTCTTTGACTCACAGTTCAATTTAAAAAAAAAAAAATTCAAAGTTAGTAAAAGAGGGGATACCTCTTCAAAAAAACGCGCCTATTTATCTATCTCATGGGTGGTGTGGAAAAAAAAATTATAGATAAAAGGGGGTAAAGATTTAACGTTGCACAGATCTTACGTGACGTTTAAGATTGGTAGGAGGCGAGAAGGAGGGAGGCGTATAGTAAATATCGTAGAAAGAAGCGACTTTTTTCCTTATTTTGAGGAGGGGGGAAGGGCAGCGGGAGCCGGAGGGGGGCAGGGCTGAACGATAAGCAAGTATGTATATATATATATATATATTTACTTATTTATATATATATTTATTCTAACAGTACAAATTGTACTAGTTAGAATTATTATTAATTATCGTTCGTCTAATTAAAACTAGCGTCGTTCAACTACCCAGAACAGCCGATGATCGACGCGTTTAATATTAAGAATTAGAATTCGCTCTAGCCAAGCGAAAGGCTAAAGGGAAGAACAGGCTGTCGAAGCAGCCTGTTTTCTTTGATAACCTAGCGTAGGGCACTCCAAGGAAGAAGAAGGCCCAAGGAAGCCTGAGCGACCCTGTAACAACCAACCCGCCAAATCTATCAAGGAAGCCTAAGCGACAAATAGAACAACATGAATCTTGCCTTCTTGTGCTCAAAGGCTTAGCCGACTCTTGTAAGCCAAGCCTCGCTGTGTATCCCAACAAGCTGCTCTCGAAGACCTGCAAAATATAAGCTTATGATTAACTTGTAAATATTAAATAGTTATTGGAAGCTGTCTTACCTTTTCATTGGATTTACACTCTCCATCGATGACTTCATAAGCAGTGCTGGATTTCAGCACCTACTCGAATCTCTTGTCCTTCTGCACCAGTAGTTTACCTAAGATGGAGCAGATATTATTAGTAAGGATTAAGGAATGTGAGAGTAATGAGGTTGCCTCGATATCTACTCTCACAGTGTTAATAACTATCTTATAATTATGGTTAGTAAAACACAACACTACAGAGAAGAAGCTCATAAGAAAAGATTTACCTGTATTTAAGCAGCTAATACTCGAGCTCCAACTTGAAGATACCCCTTCTCTGCAATCCAAGGTGACGTTTAGAAGGGAAGACTCCGGATCTCCAAACACCAGCAGCAGCAACACACAAAACTACATCAGTAGGCGGAGAGGCGACCTAACCTTCGAATCGGTGTAACGTCAACATGCACCTGTAGAGGAGCATCTCCGATGACGTGCAGTAACTCCAGTTAATGCAGCATACAACACTTGAAAAGTTCGCGGCTGAACACAAACACTCGCGACTTTACCGGTTCGGTAAACATGGAATGCCGGCCGGACTTCGCATGCAACATCGCGCGCGCGAAGGCACGCAGCGCAGGCGCGGTGCGCGGGAGATCGGCGAAGGCGGCGAGCTCCAGAGGCGAACACTGTCTCACCGTCGCAAGACACTCCGTTGCTATCCTCCATCTGGATCAGACGTTCTCTGGGCGGCTCGCGCCAAGATTCAGTGCCAAGGCAACCGCACGCAAGGACCAGCTTTGGGAGCAGAGGCCACCAGGACTCGGCGACCTCACGAACCGTAAATATTTCTAATCTTAGTTGTAGGCGCTCCGAATCGAGCATCGGTCGCGTACGCGAGCAGTTCCTCCGTCGCTCCAAGGAACTCGCACCCCGCTCTCCGCGTAGAGTTAGTTGCGTTTATAAATTTACAGTTTAAAACAATTTATTGCTGCATTGAGCAGCTGGCGCCCATTTATTATTAGTAAAATAAATACCTAGTTTTATGTTAAACTTATACTAATTTATTTGTAGACCTTTACCCATTGCTTTCTCAATAACGAAATCATTTATAATATTTTAATATTCTAGCATAAATTCTAATCTCTCAATAACGAAATATCGAATTGCGTGCATGCGCTTTACCCAGTGCGTATGCACGCATAAATCTCGTTACAATATACACCGTGCCTGAGAGTATCCGTACACCCACTTTTTTTCACAGCCAGCGGAGATATCATTACGAAAATTCAGT
>JAWWEO010019870.1:0-12132 GCA_035582975.1 Ormyrus labotus | reverse complement strand
TTAAAAAAAATGAACCATCATTTAAAAGACGTTAATCAACCGACCGAGCGTTAGCGAGGGAGGAATTCCTGCTAGTTCTTAAATTAAATTATCATCTACTAATTTTTGTTTTATAACGATTTTAAGATATGTATGGTATAGCGATTATATATATATATATAACATAGTACTGTCATATTTTTATTAATATTATTATTTTATTATGAGTTTTTACATTAGTTTTAGCAATATAGTTTAAATAAAATACAAAAAATTACTTTTGTGATTAATATTACTTAGAGAAAATTCAATTTAGTTGAAATTTTTATTTAATTTTGTTCAAAACAAAATAGTGTGAAAAGGTAACACCAAGTTAAAATCAGCTTTATTTTCTTGTATTGAACATTATTTTTTTATAACACTTGTACAAAGCTTGATTTGGTGCTTGATTTGTATTCAAGCTGGCGCGAAATCGAGCTTTCAGCAAGGAATTTCAAAAATTCTGTTTTTTAGGATTTTAAATATTCCAATAACAAAATTTACATTTAAATTTTGTTAGCTTTTCATTAAATTCTAAAATGTGCGTATAAAAATAAAAAAATAATAAAAACGAGATAATAATGGAACAATAAATCAGTTAGGAGGAAGCTAACTGCCAATGTCTTGGCAGCGGTTTTTTACTTGTTTACGTTTTGATGACTATTTTCTCATCCTTCTCAAGTCTGTACAGAATTAAACATATGGATTCAATACTTGGCTCACGTTAATACTTTTATACTTATATTCACCTTCAGTTTATTAAAATATCTGTCACTAGATATTCCATTCCTTCCTTCTTCTTTTTTTAATTTAAGAGGTTTACGCGGCTTCTTTATTAAGCTTCTTTGTTAATTTAAATTCATAGATTAACTTTATTTTTCTCAAAAAACGCGGGTGTGCGTGCGCGCGCGCGCGCGTGTGTGTGTGTGTGTGTGTGTGTTACGCCAGTATTTTAGCTGCTACTGGACGGATTTGCATCTTTCACAGCTCATTTTTTTACTTTTTTTGTGATGGCGGCCAAAAAAATCTTTTTTTGTTTAGCTTATTTGTTTTTGTTTTATCGCAAATTTTCGATTTTCGAAAAATTTAATTTTACTTTTTTTTAATCATATGATTGAGATATTTGAATTGAAAAAAGACCATTTTAAAGAGCAGAAAAATACCTAAAATTTCAGAGAAAAAAAGTTACTCAAGCCTTTATGGTTCTTTTGTTTTTAACAAAAACGTGTTTTTTTAAAAAAGTTTATAATTCTTAATTTAAATTGCTCTGAAGATTTGAATTTTTGGTAATTAAGAATATATAGAGCTATAAAATGTAAAAATTTCAAGCCATTTTGTGAATTATTTTTTGAATAAAAAGCTGAAAAATGAAAAAAAAAGAGTTTTCTATGTCCAACGATTACGGGAGTAAAAAAGCTTTAAATTATTTGAAATTTTGGGAAAAGGTAGATCTTTTGTATGTTCAGAGCTATATAGTTTTTCTGCTTAAGAAACTTATTAGTTCAAAAGATATTAAGGTTTTATTTATTTATTTATTTTTTTCAATTTTTTGAATAGCTGTATCTTAGTGCCATTATCTTTTTCGTTTTTAACTAAACTTTCCAAATTAAAAAGAATGTTTAAAGTTTATCTGTTAGTTTTTGTTTAATAACGATTTGAAATTATATATGGTATCGCGATTATATATATAACATAGTACAGTCATATTTTTATTATTATTATTTTAATATGATTGTTTACATTGGTTTCAGCAATATAATTCAAATAAAATAAAAAAAATTACATTTTTTTGGCTAATAATTACTAGAGAAAATTCAATTTTCTTGAAATTTTCATTTAATTTTCTTCAAAACGAAGATAGTGTCAAAGGAAAGAACAGGTTATAATCATCTTTTTGCTCTTGAATTGAACATAATTTTTTTATATGACTTATAGAAAGCTTGATTTAGCGCATGCATTTTTATTTAAATTTTGTTTGCTGTTCATTAAATTCTAAAGTGTGCATATAAAAATAAAATAATAATACAAAAATAAATAATTAATTAAATATAGAATAGTTTGTATACAGCGATTGTTTTTAATGAATCTCGAAGGTGATATTGGAAAGATAAATTAGTTAGGAGGAAGTGCCAATGAATTGGCAGCGGTTTTATATGCACATGCATACAAACGAGCAACATCGTGATGGTTGAGTTATAATACGATGACATGGTGGCACTTTATGAAAAAATATGCACTTTTTGAAAACAGATGCACTTTATGTGTTCAGAAACTGGAAATGAAAAAATTTTGTTTCAAACCGGAAGTAAGCCTGACGTAAACCGGAAATTTACCGGAATCAATAAACAGGAAGCGGACCGGAAGTAGACCGGAAGTAATAAACCGAAAGTGGACCAAAAAACTTTTTGAAGGGTAAGGTTAACCACAGACCACAGGCCAGAAACCGATTAATATAATAGGAAATAGGAGATTATTAAATGTTTGGCCTTGTGATTTATTAATAGTCATTGCAAAAGCTAATTTAATTGGAAATTGTCTTCTTTGAAACGTCAAAGGATATTCATTTTCACAGTACAATGTGCTCCAGTTTATAAATACAATATGGCCAGTATTATCGCCGTTAAAATGGTTCGAAAAATCTATTATTCACAATCTTGTACCGTTATATAAACCTTCATGGTTACTTATATTTCTAATAAGTATCACAATGCAGTTTTTCTTAAACGTAATTCGTAAGGAGGTAGACTGGATGGATTTAAGGAATTTAAATATTCTGGCAAATGCATTTCATTTAATTTGCCGTTATTACAATTATCAGTACTCTCTATACGCGCTCACTTGTTACATCCAATAAGTTTGCAACTCGTTTGTTGATTTCATCAACATCTATATTTTGAGCTGATGATATAGCACATTTACTCATATCTTCAAATCATTTTTGTTCGATTAACTTACCGAATAATTGATAAGCTATATTACTATTTCTAGGAAAAATGCCATTTTCAGGAAAATTAATGTCGTGCACGTAATTTAATGTTCCGTTGCCAACTTCTGACAAAAATATTGCAAAATTTACTTCATTGTGTAGTACTCTCATATTTGTGGTAAGCATAAACTTTTTAAAATATATTCACAGTTCGCTGTATTTAATGCGAAGGTTCAGAATTTCGCATCTAGTTCCTCTAATTTTAATTGGAAGAAGTTGTCGGAATACTCCTCCTAGTATAATAATTTTTCCTCCAAATAGCAAATTATTGTAGCCATTGGAGCTTCATCCCAGATAAATACATCTCTTTGCTTTAAAAATTGACTCTCTTTTGATTGCGCCTTGATAATTTATGATGAATCGTGATACATCGGAACTGGCAAGCCAAATGTTTTGTGTACAGTCTTTCCATGTGGTAGTAATGTCACAGCAATTCCAGCAAATGTCATTGAATATACTTTGATACTCTTTGACGTTAACCCTTTCAGACCCAATGTACATTGGAATGTACATACAAGGAAAACTGAAAAAAATTAAAATCGAAGGATTGAAACAATCTGCAATTTAAAATAATCTTTGTAAATAATTGTGCTGATCCTTAGAGATATATTTATACACTTATATTTGTAAGTATACACGTGTATTCACAGATATATATAAATATATATCGAAAAAAAATTTTTTTCACCACTTAAATCTTATATTTAGACCATAACAAGTCAAAATATACTTAAAAACGCTGCCAACCTATTTTGGCACAAAGCTTTCTCATAGAGAACATAAAATCAATGAAACAACTAATTTATATTATAAATAAAATGTTATGAAATAATTACTATTATCTTATCTATTAACAGGTGAAATTCAAGTTAAAATTTATCAACGTCATTAACACAACGTCTTAAGTGTCATGTTAAATTAGGCGGTATTATATGATTTGTAACGGCGTTCGCGACTGTCACGCCGTTATCGCGACAATAACGACGTTGAGGGCGCGCGCGAGCATGAAGACTGTGATACGAGCGCGGGAAGCTTCCCGGCAGCCATTAGAACCGCCACGTGTTTTCGATACCGAGCGTGATTCTGATTGCCGCGTTTTCGATTGTGTTTCGGTTTTTCTTGTGTCGTGCGAGCGCATTTTGGACTGATTGCGGAGCTGTGCGAGGCAGCGCAATATTAGCACAGCGGCCCGGCGTTTTGAGCCAGGTATTCTACGAGCGACTGAACGAGCGGGGTTATCCGGCCCAGCGAAGCGGCGAGCGCCGGAATCCCGCGCTTTCGTTGGAGCGGCGACGTAAGTAATATACGTTTTATCAGCGAACTGGTGGAGGCGACGAGCCCCGGTTACACTTGCGACGTACGCGATAATTGTTCGCGTCGAAGGGAAGAGTGGAGGGGAGAGTGAGACGTGCAGCAGCGGTTGCACGGCGAATAAGAAAAGTTAGAGAGGTAGCGAGTCTGCCGTGACTCAGCTACTTTCGGGCAAGAGAAACTTTCTCGCATTTTGCCGGCGGTCGTGTAGCTTCGGCTCCGCTCGGTCGCGATCGACTGGCTCACGGAGCTCTCTCTCTCTCTCTCCACGAGTGTTCTTATTTAATTTCAAGTGTAACACTTCACTCTTTCGCTCGACTATATTGCGAGAGTGTTTAGGATCGGCAAGCGGCTGATCAATCATGCATTGTTTCAATTTTATTATTTTATTGCGGGCGCACAGTTAGTAGCTTCGGTTAGGCGCGTATTCAAAGATTTTTTTTTTTTTTTTTGTATTGTCGCGATGCACGCCGGCCCGTATCGCTCTTTCGACCGGGTGACATCGCGATCCGTTAAAGCTAAGTTTCAATAAACGGATTGATCTTTTCTATTAGCAAATCTTCGCGTTATTTCTTTTTCGACCTTACTTCGCGCCTCTAGTCCGCGCTTCCTTTCTCCTCACAGTTCTCCCTGACTCCGCCACCTACGCGCACAGGTGAGTGTGAGGCACTCATCCTCAACTGATCTGAGCAGCTGTGCAGAAGAGGAGTTAGAGAGAAAAATCAGAACCAACAATACCGAGAAAAACCACGGTATTGCTTAGCCGTGCGTTGCTAGCGGTGTGTTGCAGGCTTTGCTTTAAGCTTTTTATTCGAAATATTAATTCCCCGTTATAGATTCATCAATTGCTTTCCAAGTACTAAAATTTTTTAGTTCGTTTATGACCATGAATTTTTCACTACATTACATAGCATAACCACGATAAGTTCCTCCAAAGTTTGCAAAGTAAGATAAACAACTTAAGTAAATAAAAAAACATATTAAAATTATTAATTAAAATTAAATTGCTGAAACTAATGGAAACAGTCACAATAAAATAATAATAAAATTTTTTTTTTTTAAAGGAGGGAGGAAATCTTTAATAGACCGTCAGGGGGCAGACTGGTGTGTGGGACTCTCCGGCACAGAAGGTGCCGGCCTACCCACTGAAACCTCACCCCCTTGATGCATGCCCGCCGACTGCGCCCCGCAGTTAAAACTGCAGACCAGAGTTGGCGGGAGTGCATCGAGGGGACCTCCCCGCCCTGGCTCAAAACCCCGCCTCGGAATCCGCCGTTAGGCATTACTTCGGGGACCAGGGTGATTGTGCCATCGGGGCACTTTGCTTCCTTCAAATAACCGCCTGCTTACCTTAGGGGAGGTCTGCCTTCTTCCGCCTGAGGATATCCTTGGCAAAGTTGGCGACCCTCCCCCAATTCTTCTCGCTAGAGAGCATATGGGGGACGATGCTTTCCGGGAGGACCTTTCCCGCATCGGCGGCCAACTGCTCTTTCTGCACCGCCCACTGCCCACACACGAAAAATACGTGGTGGGCATCCTCTTTGGCGGACCCACAGTATGAGCAACTGGGATCTGCCAGTCTACCCATTCAGTGCAGGTACGCGCGGAAGTACCCGTGGCCAGTCAGCATCTGGGTGAGGTAATAGTTGACCTCCCCGTGTTGCCGACCGATCCACGGGCCCACCTGGCTGATTAGCCTAGCGGTCCACCGTCCGCTCGTATTCTGCTTCCACCGGTCCTGCCAGCAGGCTAGGGATCGTTTCCTGGCCTGTTTTTTGGCTTCGATTTGGCTAAGAGTCCCCTTCATCTGGCGAACGAACCTCCGCTCCTGGGCCAGGAGATCGACCGGGATTACCCCAGCGATCACTAGGGATGTCGTTTCCGAGACCGTGCGATACAAACATGCTACACGAAGTGCGCATCTCCTTTGTACCGCCGCTTCCGATACATTTCGTATCGCAGCGCGTCGGCCCAGACTTCAGCACCATAAAGCATCACGGACTCGGCCGCACGCAGTAGCAGCCGCCTGATGCAGGGCCGTGGTCCGCCCACGTTTACCATTACCCTGCAGAGGGAGGCCACCACCACGGCAGCCCTCTTCGCGGACCTCCGTATTTGATCCCAGAGGATGAGCCTCGTATCTAGCATCACCCCCAGGTACTTCACAGCTGCCTTGGTCTCAACCGACACCTCACCGATGGTTAGCGGCTGCACTCTGGGGGCACGCTTCTTCGTGAGGAGCACGACCTCAGTTTTGGCCTCCGCTAGTTCCAGCCCATGATCGCCCATCCAATGGCGAATTCTACACTTGACCTGATCGAGTCGCATCTGTGCCAGCGTCATATTGCGCTGCCACATCATCCGCATACTCGATCAGGAAGCAGCTTTCTGATCTCGTCATATGATATATTCCATAGATCGGGTTCCAGGATGGAGCCTTGGGCCGCACCAGACGTTAGCTCTTTCCGCTTGGAGCCCTCCGCCGTGTCGTACAGAATAAATCGGTCCTCAGATCCCCGATAAGTCGGAGTAGGTACCCGGGTACCTTGAAGTCCCGCTCTAATGCCCCCAGCACGGCTGACCACCTGACCGAGTTGAAGGCGTTTTTGACATCTAGTGTCACCAGGAGACATATCGGTCGGGAGAAATGATTTCCCCTTTCCGTGCTCCTGGCCGCCTCCACTACCTCCTGGATAGCGTCAATGGTGGACCTCCCTCTCCGAAAGCCAAACTGCCTATCGGACAGGTCACCGGATGTTGTTAGCGCCGCCTGAAAGTGGGGTCTCACTAGCTTCTCCAGGAGTTTCCCGGCGGTGTCCAGCATACACTTGCCCTTGCTTATCAGCATAAGCCTCGCCTCCTTCCAACGGGAATAGAATATTCCCGTCCGAAGACACGAGTTCTACATGCTAAGCAAGAGTTCAGGATGGCTCCTAGCCACCGCTTTCAGCACTTCTGCCGGAAGACCATTCGGCCATGGTGCTTTCCCGTTCTTCATCGTGCGCACTGCGCTCTCCAACTCCACTCTGGTGAAGAGGATACTTCCGGGCCGTCTGGTGCCAGGGGCTCATGCCGTCGTTTGGGATGAGTGGTGAAAAGGGTATGGACGATACCATCCATCACTTCCTCGTTCATGGGCTCGTTCTTTTTGAACGCGCCCAATTTGTGGGTTATGATTTTATACCCCAATCCCCAGGGATCGCTGTTCAGATCTTCCCTCAGCAATAATAATAATAATAATAATAATAATAATCCGCGTGGAGATGTCTGATACCCCGTACGCGGCGCATTCCCTAGGTGGCGGATAGGGGAAGCTCGGCGGTTGTGGAAGACCGAGGCGCCAGGGCGGTCGGTACACCTGGGTGGTGCTTCCTCAACATGCTCGCAGGGTGGAGCAGATATAAAATATACCCCATGGACCAAACAGACTAGAGGAAGGAACCCCAAATAATAAACCAACCATGGATAAAGTGTGTAGTACAAAGAAACTACCGCAAGCGAGCATCCCAGTAATGGTAAATCCCGCCGTTGATTCCGATCGAGTGAAAGCCTCGATGGTCAACGCACAATGAATTCGAACATATGGAGAGACTGATGGAGAGTCACAGGAAGACTTTTGACTGCCTCCAGGAAAATGCTCATACTGCCTCCAGTTTAATGCTGAAGGACAATTCAATACAGGCAAAAGACGGAATTGAGGCCGTTCTTTCAATGGCCCTGATAATGAGTCAAACTATAGACGAGATATGTAAGTCTTACATGGCAGTTAAAGCAATACTGCAGAAAAAACCGAAAGGGCCCCCGTTTGAGGTGACGCCAAGAAGAACAAAGAGGAAGGAAAGAGCGGATTCGGAGAAAGGCGACACCGCTGAATCTACCCCCGCGAAAAGGGCCAGGAGCCAGGTAGAAAACGAATGGCAGACAAAGCAGGGTAGAAGGAAGGACCCTAAAACGAAGAGGAAAACAACGGAAGCTGTTGCGGGCCCAAACCCGCAAACGAAAGCATCGCCGAATAGAGAACGAGAAAAAAACTCAATCATCCCACGACGACGCAGACAGACTACCCTCATCGAACCGTCTGAGGGGAAGACCCACGCCCAAATCGTAGGCACTTTAAAGGAAAACCTCAAACCTGAAGAGGTTAAGGTCGACATCAGAAGGATACAAAAGACACGAAACGGAGGAGTGCTACTAGAAGTAGGACAGAGGATAAAGGAAAAGGCTCATGTCGAAGATGCATTTCAGAAGGCCCTAGGCAAGGCTGGCAAAGTAAAAAGCCTTACGCCTAGAATAACGACGGAAATCAGGGACATTGATTGTTGTACCACGGAAGCTGAAGTGGAAGCAGCAATCATAGTCATAACAAAAAACTTCAAAATAAAAGGACTGATAGGCAAATTTGAGGATCAGGAGAAAACCGCTATAGTGGAATTCGACCAAAAATCCGCCCGGGAACTCCTGAAAAAAGGCAAAATTAGAATAGGATTCGTGAACTGCAGAATCCGAGAAAGGCTTACACCACTAAAGTGCTACAATTGCCTCGGATATGGTCACACCAAAAGGAGCTGCAAGGGTCCAAAGAGAAGTGACCTCTGCTGGAAATATGGAAAAAGTGGACACAAGGGAAAAGAGTGCAACCAACAGCCGCACTGCTTCCTCTGTCAGGAACTAAACGAACCAGCTGAAGGGCAAGCGCACATCGTTGGAAACTGGAAATGTAGCGCCTACCAGGCAACGATACCGCAAAGAAAGAAGCCAAGATGACGAAGGTACTACAAGGGAATCTAAACCGTAGCAAGACTGCTCAACTGCTCCTACCTCAAATAATAAAGGAAGCAGGGCCTGAAATCGCAATACTGAGCGAACAGTATAGGACACCGAAGTCCCCGCAGCGGTTTACCAACAAAAAAGGTACCTCTGCAGGTAAATCTGGATTCATGCAAACCCACTAAACCACAGGAAAGTTAGCGCAGCATACGACGATTTTGTACTAGTCAAAGTAGGAAATATAACACTCGTAAGTGTATACATTTCCCCAAAGTTAAACTTACAAGGATATCAGGAAGCATTGGAACACTTAGAAAACGTCACGCGGATCTTACACGGATAGGTAATTGTCGCAAGAGACTTTAATCGGCTAGCTGTCAAATGGGGAATGCCCGAGACGAACAAAAGAGGAAGGCAAATACTAGAAATGGCCGCCAGGACTGGACTGACTGTGGCAAACGTTGGTACCACAAAGACCTACAGAAGGTCAGGATACGGGGAATCCATTCCGGACGTAACTCTCGTACGGGAATCAACGATTAATAAAGTAGTTGATTGGAAAGTAAGTGAGGAATACTCAGGCAGCGATCATCAACACATCACGTTTGAAATTCAAAAGAACAGAAGATCGGCTAACACCCCAAGAAAACCATCATCGAGATGGGACATCAAGCGGCTAGACCGTCAAAAATTTGAAGAAGCGCTAGGAAATGCAACAGCCCTGCTGGAGGAAGTACCACAGGATCTGGCGGGAAGAGCACAAGCGGAATATCTGGCCGAATAAACGATGTGCTTGATAAGTAAGACATGTGACAAGTCGATGCTGAAAAAAGCATGTGTAGGCAATAAGCAACCAATGTACTGGTGGACGGACCACATTGTAAACCTCAAGTGAGAGTGCCTCAAAGTAAGACGACTTGCCCAAAGGTATAGAAACAAAAATGAAGCGGATACTCTATCTAAGAATAAAGAAGCGCGCAAGAGACTCAGAACATCGACTGCTGAGTCAAAGAAGACGCGGTGGAAGGAATTATGTGAAGGCGTTGACGCGGACCCACGGGGCAAGTATTGCGAAGTAATGCGAAAGTGGTCCCGGGCCGAGTTCTGGGAGGAGCGGTGTTTGGCTTAGGTGGTAAGACTCTTGCCTCCCAAGACAAACATCGCTTAGGGCGCTGGTTCGAATCCCGGTCAGCTCGAATTTTTCGGCGGCTTTTTCACAAAAAAGAATCCGGATTTTTCGATAGCCGAGATCGAATCAAGTGCCCGGGATGTGTGCTTGGCTATCGATGCGTATATTCTGTGTCAGGCTGTGGGATATAATGACGGCGCTGAGCGCAGGAGTACTCACAGTCGGTAGTCTCAGACCTGCACGAGAACCTCGCCCCCCTCATAAAAATGAATTAGTAAAATTAAAAACTACCTGGTCATGGTCTAAGTTGAAATAACAAAAGGCCAACCCTTCGGGGAAAACATTGAAATGAGTTTTGGGAGGGAAAGGAGGTGGAGGTTTAGTCGGTAGTACTGTAAGGGACCCTGGAATCCGCAAGTAGGGCATCAGGGAGCCTTTCAGGCGAGCTCCACACACGGTCATGATTCGCATATCACGTCTATGGTGCGTAAAAATGCATTCCTCAACTCCTCAGATAAAAATAATAATAATAATAATAATAATAATAATATGACTATAGTATATTATATATATATATATATATATATATAATTGCAATACCATATATAATTTAAAATCGTTATAAAACAAAAACTAGTAGATGAATTTTAAATTTTTTTTTAATTTTGAAAATTTAGTTAAAGACGAAAAAAGTAAGTGGTTGATCATTGAAAAAGACCGATTATTTAATAAAGTACAGGTATTCAAAAAATTGAAAAAAAAAAATAAATAAATAAAACCTTTCCATTAGCAGAAAAACTACACAGCTCTAAACATACAAAAGATCTACCTTTTCTCAAAATTTCAAGTCAATTGAAGTTTTTACTTCCGTAATCGTTGGACATAAAAATCTCATTTTTTTCAATTTTCAGCTTTTTTCTCAAAAACTAATTCACAAAATCGCTTCAAATTTTTACATATTATAGTTCTACATATTGTTAATTACCAAAAATTTTTTCAGAGCAATTGATAATTTAATTTAAGAGTTATAATCTTTAAAAAAAAAACACACATTTTTATTAAAAACAAAAGAACCATAAGAAATAAAGTAATTTTTTTTCTCTGAAATCATAGGTATTTTTATGCTCTTTAAAATGTTTTCTGTTCGATTGGAATATCTCAACCTTATCATTAAAATTTTTAAAAATTAAATTTTTCAAAAATCGAAAATTGACGATAAATCAAAAACTAATCTATAGAAGTGCTTGAAATTTACAAGTCCCCTCGCAAAAATGAAATGACACTTGTGCGCGAAATTTGAAGCGAATCCATGGCGTCGTTCAAAAGTAGTTAAGGGGGAGCTACATACATACACCCGGGCATTTTTTAAAAACTACTTTTTTGGACTCTCTGAATCTAAAAATGTACTTCTACATCAAAATATGAAGTTCGAAAAATTTCACCGATCCAGAGCTTTTTCCATGAGAAAGAAAAAAGCGATATATCACAGCTATATTCAATTCAGTTCTGAAAGAGTTAATATGTTATATAAAGTAGTGTAAATAAAATTTTTCCAGATCCGCCCGGGCCATCTATAAATTATTTCTGTCATGGCTATTAAGGGGGGAGTATGTTAAAAAAATCGAAAATTTTTTCTGTGATTCTTATAGTAAATCATTTCAAGAATGTTGTGTCAAAATTTCAAGTCAATCGGAGCAAAACTCTCAAAGTTATAGGCCTTTTAGTGACCCCTCCGCTAATAGCGGAGCATCAGAGTTAACTTTAAACGCCTTTTTCTCAAAACGATGTTTTCAAAGTCGGTGGACATGAGGACTCTTGATAAGGTAAGAAATGGAGCCCGAGAAAGAGAGAGAGAGAGATAGAGAGAGAGAGAGAGAGAGAGAGAGAGAGAGAGAGAGAGAGAGAGAGAGAGAGAGAGAGA
>JAWWEO010019869.1:0-12133 GCA_035582975.1 Ormyrus labotus | reverse complement strand
TCCGATAAAATTTTATCGGGTTCTATGAGGTTTCTGCTCCTTTTTATCGGGATTTATGAGGTCTTTGCAATAGGGTATGTACGGTCTTCAAAAAGTATCGGATCCCCCTCCCCCGTGATTCGCAAAAATCAGCATTTTTCCATTTGAAATTTCAAAGTTGACCTTAACATGGTGACCCCTGAAGATGGGTCAAAGGTTTTAGTGAAGGTCACCACCGAATATCCCGATCAAAATTCCAAAACTTTTATGTGAAACATTTTTTACGAAAATGCATATATTTACTCGAATCACGGGGAGTCCGATACTTTTTGAAGATCTCGTATATAATATTGCAATGAAAATAAAATATTTTTGGTTTCATGAAATTAATTTAACAAGAAAGGACTTTTTTTGCTCTTGTACTATTTATTTAGTAAATATTAAGTATGAAAAATCCATTAAAATTGAATTATAAGTTTTTGTATAAAATTACACTATGACATTCTTTCTTTTTTCTTCCTGACTGAAGTATCGGCTCCAGACCGCGTCCTCAAAAGAATCCATTTATAAAACATTTAGTCTCTTAATGTAATACATATAAATGTTTACTAACCAGGAGAGTGTTACACCTCCGGAACATCGAACTTCATGAAACTTGTCGGTATTTTCTTTGCTGTTAATGTGAAGACCGATACATTCGTTTGATCTCATAGGCCATACTTTTGGATCAGCATTATGTAAAGTGTATCTAGAAAAGCTTTTGACATCCGCTACATAAAAGGTAATATTTCATTTATTCTGTAATATTTTTCATAACACAATGAATATAAAGACATTGGGATTAATAAATACATGTATTTTTAAGAAAATTATTTTATTTTTAAAGTAAATAAATCTTAGACACATGAGCTTGCAGATGAAAAAATAAGATCTATGAGATAAAACTGAATATACCGGCCTTTACATTAAGAGCAAAAAACACTACCAAGTTTCATGAAGATTAGTGACACTCCTGGTAAGTTTAGATGCCGCTAGTGAAGACAAAAGTCAAGCAATACAATGAAAATGAAAGGTTTCAGAAAATAAAATGACGGAATGAATTTAAAAATAGAAAACCAGAAATCTCGATCGTTAGTAACAAATCTTTAGGGAAAATTTTAGAACTTCTAGTAATGTGAAAACTTCAAAATCTTCAGATAGACGATAGGAAAAAGAAAACTCAACAGCTCAGCTAGAAATTTCACTGCACGAATGAAAGCAATTTTTAAGTTTAACAAAAATAAATCGAAGCGTATTGTAAATTTTACACTAGGTCAAGAAATCGTTGATTTGTATGACGACTCGGAAGGTAAGTTGTTAGAAAAAATATATTTTTTTTTTTTTAATATGAACAAAACTACATTTTAAATCGATCAAGTTTTTGGCAATATTTTAAGATCACTATCAATTGTCTCGATATCAATAACAATATAATTAACTAAAAACTTAATAATGATAGTCGTTTTAAAACCGGATGCGATTGTCAATAGTTCCTTCTTACGAGTTCTTTTAAATGTTTAAATGTCAATAATTTTACACACCGTTCTTAGAATAAATAATTTAAAAGTTTTTAAGAATTATTTTTTATTATCTTTGAAAAAATAATTATTAACAAACTTTGAAAGCTTATCATGACTTAACAGCCAATACAAAAAATATTCTGAATGCATATAATTATCAATGTAATTTGAAACAGTCTAGCACCATAATGCACATTAAAAATATCTCCAAAGTTTACATTAATTCAAATAACACTTAACCCGATCTAAAACAAGGCAAACTACGCATAATAAGAAGGTGGCACGATTAAATCTTGTAAAAGAGCAAATTGTTCTTCTGTCAAATCCTGTGCCAATCCTTGAAGACCTGTCCAGCCATCGCAGTGCGTACGCTTGAAATCATTTAAAGTTTTACGAATTGTAGTCTGCAAAAATGAGTTAACTAATTAAATATTGAATCCATTTCGTGGAATAAAAGTGAAAGATTTTTTTTCCAATATTGATTTATTTTTTGTGGAAAAATGTTATATGTTAATCTTTCTAAACTTACAGGAATTGGTTCTGGATCATTAAGATGTAAACTTAAATCTTCAAAAATAGGAGGAATATCTTTAGGAATGTCATAAGGATGAGCTTGAATAAAAGCACACATTCCAAGAACACCGGCATGGCGCAAGGAAATAGTATTATTTATATTAGGTTTAGGTACACTTTTTTTCTTGCTGTTCAACTTTGTTTTAGCCATGGTTTTGAACTTTTCCTGTGCATAAAACATGAACAGATTAATTAAACGGAACTTATTATATAATTGATTGCAAAAAAATGTAAAAACTTTACCAACAAAATCTGACGATCAGATAAGAGAGTACAATGTAACATTCCATTTAAAACCTGAGCAGAACTTTCTCGCACTTCGACTCGGTCATCTTGAAGTAGACGTAATACAATACTTCGAATGGTACCAATCCATCTTTCATCACTCAGCAAAGTGCTCATATTATGAAACAGTAATACTTGTAGAAATTGTAGACTGCTTGCTCGTGCCGACCAGGAAGAGCTATTAGAAACCTTCTCGATGGCCTCCAGAGCAGCGGGCACATGCTCTGCCATTGTGAAGGCACGTGAAAGCACAGCTAAGGTACTGGTACAAGTTTTTGATAGTTCCTCGTCGTTATCGTTGTTTTCTAAATGAGCGATGATTGGGTACAATTTAAAAAAGCTTGAAACTCCGCCGCAGTGAGCAGTCATAACACTCTGCATCAAAAAACGACATACAGTCGTAAGAAGTCGCGTTGATTTGATGTACGTACTTGACTGTCCATCTTTCTCGGTTAATAAAAGCTCTATTTGAGGGTAAACTTTATTTACAAAATCGTCGATTTCTGGATAATCTATGAAACAAGTAATAATTTATAAATATAATGTTTTTAATTATAAAATAATATAAATGTTTAAATAAGTGATCCCTCATTTGTAGTAAATGAAATACAAAAAACTTTATAGCACTGCATGACTTACGAACTTATGTCCCACATGCTACAAAATACTATACGATACTCGTACTGAAAGTAGCCCTTTATTGCACGGCGTTTAGCACACGCTTTAATACACGCCGCGCCGTAAAGAGTCACTTATGGCACTAGTATCGTAATATACTATTATTGTACAGTAAAAAAATTAACTGAAACTTGAACTTTTAATGTACGGAATGTAATTATTATTTAATAATCAATATAATATTCAAGTTAAAAAAAAAAAAAAAAATATTCAAGTTTAACTAACCTGTTTCATTACTCTCTTTTACAGTTTTCTGGAACTTATAATTTGTATTAAATATAGACACCAAGATAGATGCTAACTGATCTCTAACATTCTCGAACGGATTCTGCAGCAGTCGATTCTCTAATTGTGAAAGTAATCTATTCAACAGTTCGCCCATTCGCCAAGCAAGTGGTTTTATAGCAGCCTGGAGTAAAAGTAACCTCGCGCATTCGTTAAACGATGTCTCAAAGTGGACAAGTTGCGATTCCTCGACGAGACACTCTATAAGCCAATGCAGCCTACTAGGATCTCTGTTTCTGTGGATGAATGTAAAACATGCGTACCAATCTTCAACAGTCTCCTCAGTGATATTTGCTAACATTAACTTAATAATCGGTATCAAAGACTGCCACATGTCTTGACTCATCTGAAAGGGCCAGTGCTTAGCACCTCGAATAAGACCGCAGATTATTTCAGCTGCACAACGTTGGACACTCTCCTGCTTGTCCTGTACCATTTTGTGCAAGTGAGGTAGGAAGTGGGCCAAGTACGTATCACCATGATTACGAAAGAGACCTTTAAAAAGGAGATATCTGCAGTAATGAAACTTGTCTTTACCTTTCTTCTCCTCGAGAGTTAAAAATTGGATGAGTGTATCGATGTTTTGTTTGTCACTAAAAAATAGATCAACCTCTTTCTCTTGTTCATTGGTAATACAACGGCTTTTGTCCAAAACTGGTTGTTGAGATGTAGGTGCATAAATCTCGAGTTTTTTTGGCCACGTATAATAGCCGATATATTGCTTATGCACGTATCGAGGTTCATCCCATTGTTCAGCGTTTACAATTTGTGTCTGGGAATTATATTGTAACCATGCATTATCTTCTCTCTGTCCTGGATTGAAACCATTTTCTAAGTTAGGAGTATCTAATACTTTTATTACCTATAAAAATTTTAATGTTTATAATAAATGAATCCAAAAATAATTGCAATGTTAAAATTTTACTACAAATTCAGTTTCAAACTCCCTTTGTTACAACCATCCCTAATACCTTAATATTTTTAGATTATTAGCACCGAAATGGGAAATTTTTAGAATAAGGTACCTTTGGGTGTTTCCTTTTAAGTTGTTTAAAAATGTACATTGTCATCGTCCAAGCTAACTTTCTTTCATCGATGGAATCGTGTATCATTGCATTGAGAAAGTACCGAACGACCGGAGCTGGTAACGCATGATCTGGATGCAAAGTAGTACCAATAAATAGTACAGCCATTTGACGATGTCTCCAGTGCAAATTTTTCTCTAATATAGCATTCATCAAGTTATCTAGAATACTGTTGAAAGCTTTTAAATTTTTATTTCCCAGTTCTTGCAATTTAGTGATTCCATTTCGAACCTCTTCTATCGAGGGTGGAGAAAAGCTCGGTTCTAAACCAACATTCCATAACATAGAAGCAATGTTCACACAACTATCTGGTACTTCTAATGTAATATTGGTTGTTGTAAAGTTTTTCGTCACACATGAAACAATAAAATCATGCTGCCGTATAATTGATGGTTTTTCGGATGGTTTTGACAGTACTAAAGCTGGCAATAAATCAGACAACACTTCCCAGTCGCCTTTGGTTAGAAGTGAATTTCCTTGATTTTGAATTATTAAAAATAAAACACCCTAAAAAGTAAGACAAAATTCTTACAATTTGAAAAATTCATATTTAATATAAAATTTGCAATATAAATTACTTTGTATGCATCGTGGTGAATCTCAGTATCACGAGTAAGAATTTCCATAACATTAGGAATTATTATTTGATATGCATTTGGAAAATCATTAAGGATTGACCACAGATTACTTTGCGCTTTTTTACGAATAGCGCTGTATTGGCCAATACTCAATTTAAATAAATTCGATATGATGATTATATCGATTTGAGTTAACGATCGAACAGCATGAGTTAAGCGTTGTTTGTGTTGTAAAACAACGCGCTCCAATAAAAATTCAGGTACATATCCTTTATTCCTGGTTAGTTTGATTTCTACAAGCTTTTTCATTGAATAAAAGTATTTACGCCTTGCAGACAAACTGCGAGCTAATCTCGTTTTGTTTCCCGCAAGCTGGAGCCAGATCTGAAAAAATATCATTTATTTTTTTTTAGAAAATGTAAACAATATTTAATTTTATACGTTGAAATGTTTATCTATTATTTAAACAAACCTCTAATAAAATAAATAAACTTTTTGTATCATCTTCTACATTTTGCAATAAGGTCTCTTGTAAAGAAGTCAAAGTTTTAATTAAAAACTCTCTTACATTGCTACCATCCGGCATCTGTATTTCATACGTATTTCCTACATTTGGTTCAAATACTGCTACACAAGATTCGAAAGGCTTAGTTACTACGGGAGTTTCTTTCCACATCGGTAATACAATACTGCATCCTTCTAAGACGTAGCTAATTATTCTTAAAGTTGCTTGCAATTCATCACTAAATAATAAATAAAATTTAGTTATTATGAAAATTTTTACATGCGCATATTTAATAAGTATTTATTATTGGAATAATAATATATTAATAAAGGTACATTTAAAACGTTATTTTCTGAACTAACGTACCGGGTTAACGAATTCTCTGTGCTAATGTAATTTTGAACAGCATCAACAGCCGGCAAAAAGTAACGAGCAAAAATGCTTTGAGCAGCTGCCATTTCTTGTTCTCCGGGAATATACCACCTTATCTGTGCAGATTTTATATGTACACTTTCGCCCCAATCCTTCCAGTATGGATAATCTAAATCGTCAAGATTCCTGTCTAATCGAATGGCATCTGTGTTACATAATGATCGAAGAACGTACATCAACATTTGACAACCCATTAAATGCCCCTCACGAGATTTAAATCGAGTCACTTTATCGAGAATGTTTGTAATGGTTTCCAGATATGGTAAGAGCGCATCGCCTTGCGTATCCATCAGTCTAATAAGTAAAAGCAGTAAGTAGAGTAATTCATTATCTAAATTTTCTTCTTTGAGAACTTCGTCGTCTTCGCCGAGCGCTTCAAGAATCTTTTCCGAAAGATAGGGTAACAAAGCTTTCAACGTGATGTGACTATTGACGTGGGCAAATACTCCGCACATAAGAGCCACCAATTGACCAGCTATTTTCCTCTCTAAAGTATTTTGCATGATGAAACTTCGGAACTTGTGCAGCGCGCTGATAAATATGGAATCGCTGCATTGCAGCAAAACCGACATCAAGACTCCGTGAACGGCATTGAAGGCCATCGTTTCGAGCATACTGTTGACACTATCGTTAGACTGGCTCTCGAGTCTCACGAATTCGACAGAGCTTGATTCTATCAGTACGAACATCTTATCCAAGAATTGCAGCACAAAATCCTCAAATCGCGCGGTTTCCATGCACAGAGTTCGCTCTTCTTCGCTCATCTGGACTCTCAACTGCGAACAGTCAACGATGGGTATCATACTTACGTAGGCCATTATCATTCTCAGGGTCGCGAAGCATTTTCCGTGATCGTTTGGATCTATTCCTGCTAGCGATGCAAAAAGAAGTGGCAGTGCATGCGAAGGCCCCTCTGGAAAAGCATAGTCTGCAAAACATTTAGTTTTCATTTAAATAGTTAATATTGCTAGAAAAATTAACGTAAAGAAAATTAAGTACCTCTATTAGAAAAACGAGATCCCTGAATCAGCGGACGAGCTATTGCTGACATGGAAATCATTACGGTGATGAGCTTGTGCGGTTCAATATCTGCGTCCAGTGAAGGGTAGAGTTTTTCCAGAGCAGTAGGAATAACTACGTTCGGTCGTAACGTAGCTAAGTATTGCAGTGATAAAGCAAAAGCTGGCGAGCAACGTTTGTTGAATATACCGATCATAGTCACGGGCATCGTGGCGTTGACGAACGCATCAATATTAGCGTCAGTTAATCTGTGACTGTCAGGAACTCGAGCTTCCCATGAATCTTTGGGATAACGTTCCCTTAATTCAAAATTAAATTATTAAAGCTTCTTTAACAAGTTTCTCATACATTTGTATTTTCTTTGATACTTTTTTTATGAATAGTTGAAAAGTTTTATCAAAATTTGTAAATAATGTTTACTCACTTCTGAATTCTTAAAACGACAAAGTTTATCATCTTGATAAACAATTTTTCAAGTCTTGGGAGCCAAGGACCCCAGTTGGCAGGATGGAAATATGTTTCAATAGTTTTCAAAAACTTTTCTAAATAAATCTGCGCATTGGAATGATCACTCTAAGGAAAAAGTATTAATATTAATTAGCAGCCAACGTTTTGTCACTACAATATGAACTGAAACATTTTGCCACAGAAAATCTTTTCAAACAAATATCATGGTATTGGCAAAATTTTTCAATTTCAATACAAGATTATTCTATAATAAAACATTCCAAGCTTAATTTTTTGTTTTTTTTTTACCAAAACTGATGCTATCCATTCTGCAATAGAACACATCTCAATATTGTGCTTATTCTTAACAGCTTTTTTTTTGTAATGAACGGGTAAACTCAAAGTGCGGACAAATCGTGTAAACATAAGAGGCACGTATGGATTCCAGTCAATGTATCCGACATTACTAGACGCTAATTTTGCTAACATTTTCATAAGATCATTTTCCCAAACAGGTGCATTGTGGCAGACCTCCCATAATTTCATTATTTCATGAAACCACAATTCATGTCCTGTTGCATGTTGCTCAGGCGGCAACTGCAACGGCAAAAACCATCGTAGAAGTCTAAACGTTATGTTCATGGTTTTTTCATCAAGAGGGCATAAATTAGGCCGCAGTTCATCTAATATTTCTTGAGTCGCACTTGGCTGAAAAATGAATGATTGTATTAATATATGCTTATTTTATATATTCACAAAACAGCTTATTTACATTTTTTTGACAAAAATAACGTCAATTTTACTGCTTATTAAACATACTTATTTAATCATAATTTATGCAATAAAAGTTTTATTGACCATAAAAATAAATCGAAATTCAGAAAAGCTATTTGCCATACTTTTTTAGTAAACTACATTTTACTAAAAAAAATTTAATTTTTTACTTTTAAACGTTCAAAAGTACAATTAATAACTTTTTTAAGAGATGAATATTGATAATTACTCCATAAGTATATTTAATTTAATTGTGGTTTATTTATTGACATTAAATTAAAGAAGTATTTAGAATGCTGCTGCACTATCCTATGAACAGATATAATGTTTGTTTAGTATTTGAACTATTGTACTATGAAAAAACTTATAAGACATCTTGTATTCTATTTAAAAACTATGATAAGTACATTATTTTAAATTTACTTACTGGAAAGTAAGTTTTTGCTGCAGAAACCAAATTTTCCATAGTGACTTCTAAATAAATAGGATTTCGCTGCAATTTGTACTGTGTATGTCTATTAACAAGTATAGCCTTGCTCAATTTAAACAATGGTTCCCAATCTATTTCTAATTCATCTGGGGAAATTGTCTCTTTTTTTCTAAATTTTATAAGATTTTAAAAACACGCTTCATTTATGTGAAAATGAGAAATATTAGTCAATATTCAATTTACATACTTGATTAATGAAAGTAAAATCTTGCTGAAAGTATCAACCAAGGTTGGTTGAAGATTTGGTATAGTAATCAATTCATACGATACTTTAATAAATGCTATGTGCTCTTCTTTTGTAAATCGTAAGCCATATAGTAAAATGTATCTAAAACATAAAACATTGAAATTGGTACAAAGTTTTAAATAGAATAAAAAAGCTTTGTAATAAGATCACACACTTGTTCAGCATTTGTGTCCAAAATACACAGCCAGGATTGATATCTCTTAACATAAGACATTGTCCAAGGTTTGCCTTAATATCTGCAAGCAAACTGTCTGCTTCTTTATCAATTTTATCAGCATACGGAAGTAGTTGATTAAATGAAATTTCTGATTGATACTTGGAAGTATCTATTAAATCTAAGCTCTCGGTCGAGCCTTGCATATCCAGCGTAGCATTAATGGTCGATGCATTGAACTGGATTTGTTCTATAATCTCATTTACCAAATTCATTTTTACTCAAATGTACTATGACAAAACTCTAGTATATCCACTTTTAGTAAAAATTGATTAAAATATTTGTAGCTAAAAAGTTAATCAAGTAAACAGAAAGTTGGTGTGTCAGCTCACAAGTCACTTTGTGCAATGATGCACTCACGTTTTTAAATCATTTGCTCGAACGAGTTTGCCTGTTCATTTTCATTGAGTCATGGTTTTGACACTGGGAGCCATATGTAAAATATTTAAATGCTTAACCCTATT
Source organism: Ormyrus labotus (assembly GCA_035582975.1). Classification (NCBI taxonomy): domain Eukaryota; kingdom Metazoa; phylum Arthropoda; class Insecta; order Hymenoptera; family Ormyridae; genus Ormyrus; species Ormyrus labotus. The sequence continues at coordinate 2,518 of JAWWEO010019869.1, read as the reverse complement.
CCAGGTAAGGTTAGAAAGTTACGTCTTCATTGTCTTGAGTTAATCTACAAATTAATCGCCTAAAAATTACCGTTCAAAACTTGCAGTCTTGCATTGTGCAGCACTTTTTAATATTACAAAGCAATGCTTTTGCGAATTCTATTCTTAAAAATAATTTACTTCTTTAACTATACTGTATCAATTACTTACAATAAACTACACTATTTTGATCGCATACAGTAACTAGATTGCGAACTAGATATAGTTGATACTTGATAGTAATAAGTTAGAATTAGAATACGTCCGTCTTTGTGGTCTTTTCCGAATAAGAACGAATAAAATGTCATGTAAAATATAATTATATATGTATATATATACATAGGGACTTTTTATTTTTCACTGACGCTCAAAGTGTGAAAATCATTTTTATCTTGTAATAATCACAAATAAAATTTATTATTTAAAAAAGTAAATATAATTTGATTATTGATTTAAATTATTGTAGTAAATAGTAAACCTATAATTCATAATAATTAAATTAATTTACTAGGCTTTTAACTAAAAAAAAAATATTATATATGTTATATACTCATATTACGACTGTTGATAAATTTATTAGAATTTCGATCATAAATACTTTTTTAAATTTATATCTCGCCGCGTTTTTACGTATTTTTCCCCATTCATTAACGTATACCTATTATTTGACTTTTTTGTTCATAAATTTCAAGTTGATTCCATCCGCCTTTATACACTGCGCACCTGCTATATGCATTCTCAATTGAATTAATTTAAATAAATAAAATTTTTTACGCAGCATTAGCTGCGATAACGTCCAGTTAAATTCTGCTGGATCTGTCTAAAAATGCAGACAAGTCCTGATGAAATTTATCCGATTCCAGCTAGAATCAATGGAATATATAAATAAATGAATGCTAAATATTTTCGAATATGGATATGTGGTCGTGGTGGTATTGTGGTATTGGTGGTATAGTCGTCGAATGGCTCCGCTGAATGCGCGGCTACCTGACGCCCTGCATTGTGTCTCGTCGGAATGCCGATAAGCCTACTGGGAAGAAAGATAAATAAGTAAGTCTTTTCCCCGCGCTGTGCGAATATTCCTTTATATAAAAATGGAAAAATATATATTAATATAAATATAATGTTTGATATAATATGAGGTTGAATTTATTGAAACATTTGCGTTCAGAGCAGTTGCTCTTTGTTTTTAATTATATTTTCAACTGCGTTTCAATGTCGACTGTAAATGAATACAAAATATTCTATGACATTTGGGCAACGTAATAAAATCAAAGTCTCGTCGTCTCAAAGTGACCTCTTCCTCCTTACCTTAATAATTTTAATACTTTAAAAAACCTTACAGACTCGTGTAGCTTTACACGCAAGAAGCAAAATGACACCAAGTCAAAGAATTTAAGAGAAAGTACTATAATACAAAAGTAAATCTATCAAGTTCGCGGCTTATAAAATTTTTCGACCTTCAATTTGAATTATTATACGAACAGTTGGCGCCTACACGTAGTAACGGTCTTCCAGTTTATATTACAACTGACGTAAGAAAAGAAAAAAAATTGTTTTTGTTTTCGTTGAAATTATGCAAGAGAGCGACGACGAGGCGACGTTATACGAGAAAGGCTGCCGAAAGAGAGCCGAGCCGTTGGCTTTCCCGCGGCAGGCCCGCGCACATGTCAAAAACTTTCGGGCTGCCTGCCTCGAAATCCTCGTGACCGGCGCAAAAAACGGACAGCCTCTCCCTCCATCTCTCTCTCTCTCAGCTCCCTCGGCGACGAAGTACAGATAGCCGCGGCACTTGGCGCCCGACGCGAGTTACGACTACGCTCCCCCGAGTAGTTTTTTCATTTTTTCACACGCGGCCGCCGTCGCCGTTCGCACGCGCGAGGAAGCGCACGCGGCGCGCTTAATATCGTTAGATGCGTGTCAGGGTCAGGCAGCTAGTCGCGCCGAGGGCGCTTGCAAGCTCCTTTTTTTTTTTTCTTTTCGAACCGACCGACGAGCTCGTAAATCACTCGACGTGGGATCTTTGCTCGAATTACTAATTATTTTTTTTGTGGAATCGAGTCGGTTGCGGCTCTTTTTCCATGGTTTCGTTCAATCTGTGCAAAGGGTTTGGAAACGTTGTGCGTTTAAGTTTTCTCTGTTACAGTATAAGCAACTTCTTAAAAAAGCTTTCAGTTCAAAGCACAGTATACCGATGCTTCATTTGAACAAGAATGATTTTTGTTACATAACTTTTTGCAATTCAGCAGAATGCGAATCATTTCAATCACGTATATTCGAGCCCATTTTGTCAAAAAATAAGAGAAATTATACGATTAATAAACTTGTTGTATGCAGACATTATTTTTTTGAATGTACGTGTTGTAATAAAAATTCTAAACGAAATACAATTATAATTAATTATACATATGTCTTCTTTAAAATACACTGAGAGAAAAAAAGGAGTAAAAATTACTATTCTGTATCGTAACTTGAGATATGAGAAGAAAAAAAAAGATTT
>JAWWEO010019868.1:0-12135 GCA_035582975.1 Ormyrus labotus | reverse complement strand
TAATATCAATTCTTATTTGTGGTATCCGAGTTCAATTTATTTTGAGACCGTATAAATATAAAATACGGTAAAAAATGATCAATAATGTGGAAAAATACGATATTGAATCTTGAGAATCAATAATAGTCTGCGAAGTTGATAAAGACCGGCCGACAACGTCAATTCTTATTGATTTTATGACACTCTCGGGTGAACACAACATTGGGAAAGTATATACAGCCTCTTGTCGAATAAAGTCAAAAATATCATTTGAGTGTCAAGTATGTCATCAAGAGTCACCTAGAGGCTTAAATGTCGTAAAAAATCGAAAAAATGCAGTTTTTATTTTTTTTGAGGTCGTTTCACCACATTTACAATTTTGAGAAAATTTACAGCTATTTTTATACTAGAAATACATAATATAAATTTTTTTCAGCGTTGAGTATGTCTTAGTTTTCTTTTTAATTTAATTTCAAAATTTTTAAATTGCTCTGAAAATTTGAATTTCGCGCAAAATTTTTTTTAATAAATATCAATTTGTAGGGTTTAAGAAAACGTACGATTTAAAAAAAAAAACATTATTTCCTAGCTCAAAAACTGACCGAGATATCGTCAAAAAACAAATATCACTAAATTGGGCCTTATAGGGTCCCTAATGGGTCTAGGGGTCTGAAAATTTAGAGATTTTAGTCAATTTCCCCTCCGAAAAAGATGGTGTAATTTATTTTAAAAAATCGTCAAGGGCCGATTTCACTATCTTATCCAGTTAGACCCTTTGGGGCTTTCCCGGACAATGCGGGTTAAGAATCACATCTTGTAGATTAGAAATCTATAATGAATATTTCATATGTTTTATCGCTAGTAATAATGACCAAAAAGTAGTGTTCAGAAAAAAAAATTGAGAATTACTGCCGTTTTTTACTTATTCGTGGCTGAAAACCAAAAATTTTGAGGTTATGTAGACATTCAAAGTAAGTTTTATCCTCATATACCATTTTTATAAATTTCATGAGCATGAATTATTTCAAACTCGCTGTAGGATCACGTATTTGATTGAAAAATCGTAAAATTATGAATTACCGCCGCCATCTTAAAGCCGACATATTGAATTTCAAAATTCGTGGTATGGAGTTTTTTAGTACAATTCTGTATGCCACCAACTATACGATTAATTATTTTTTACTGTTATTCCTCTACAATAAATAACTTAACTCTAGAATAAATAATCTTTGTTAATTTAGAAAATAAATTCTTTTATTAATAACAATAATTTTATTTATATTGCGTATTTTTTGTTTACATTATTTTAACGGTTAAATAAGTATCTTAATACAGTTTTTGAAAAAGGTATCTAAATTTCTCTAAAATTTTATTAGATTTTATTTTTAATCAAGTAGAACCAGTTCTATACTTTTACTAAAATCTCCACCAATATTTATGTTGACGTTGTTTGTACTTGCCTGAAACCGAAAATAATCTTATGTTATTTGAGTATATTATTTTTCACTATCTATTGCTAAAAATTATAAAACTTTTAAAAAAATCTTATAAAAGTTAATAAAAACATAAAAAAACTATATAATTTGTCTAGATCGTTTATTGAAATGTTGTAGTTAGAATTATATTTTATTATATTTTATTTCTGCAATTTCTTAGTACTGAAAAAATTCTTTGGGTCTAAATGTGCGCAATCAATGATATTGTAATATAGAAGAACACTGGAAAGTCAAATATTTAAATTTCATGCAAAATATTGGATTGAATTGTATAATTTAATTAAAAAAAAAAAAAAAAAATTGGATAAATGAAAAACTAAGAGTCCACGTCGATATCTGAGTCGATTTCATGTGGATCAACATGGATTTTGCATGAATCGATCGACGTGGACTCCATCCGACCAAAATGCATCCACGTGAATTTTAGACCGATCCACGTCGATTATCCACATGGATTTTCCAAATGGCTGTTAGATCAATCGAACTGAGTTTTCGTCCAGTCTACGTGGACTTTCGAGGTGGATTTTCGTGCATCCAATCTACGTGGATTTCGACCGGTCCACGTGGATATTAGCTCAGTGTTCGAAAATCCATGTGGACCGGTTTAAATCTACGTAGATTGAGGGAAAATCCACGTGAATCTGTAAACAAAATCTAGTTGGATTAAACGAATATACGTTTCGAGCCCCCATATTTTGTACATTAGCCACGTGTTTTACAATCGAATACCCCGGGGACATTCAATATTCATACAACTGCCACATCAGCATCGGATTATTCGACGCCGACTTTGTTCATGCACTCTGGACAAAGCGTGCCATATCTCTTTAGGCGTTTCATAAATTAACAATCGTCGCAACTGATCAGGTTCCATTGCCGACGACAGCAAGAACATCGCGCGCGCATTTTCCACACTCCACGTTATCTACGCTTCGGCCCGATCGTCATCTTCCGGTAATTGTCGCGTCCCGAGAACCACGTTATATATGCAATGCGTCATAAATAAAGCTTTCATTTGAAATTTCGACCCTTGGAAGTCCTGTCCATTAAATTTCGTCACGTTGCGTGTTGAAATTGCCTCAGACATAATTGACTCCTTTCACTCTTGATCGCGCGTCGATTCTTCAAGGAAAGAAAGTCTACGCCAAGATGGCCGCTTCCGTGCAGGCCTCGTGTCTCCCGTACTACTTATCTTCCCTCACAATTTCTCACGCAGTTAGGGTGCCTGCGCTCATAACCCATTGAATTTATTTGATTGCGTAAATTGTGAGGATGGGAGACAGGGTGAAATAACGTGCAAAATCTGTTTTCTTTAGTGAAACAAATGAAATCACTTTTCTTTATTTAAAAAGCTGCCGATATAATTTGTAGGCAAGAGATAGAGAGTACAGCTTCTTTCTTACAACGCTTATAGGCGACTAGCAAGCATGGCATCGACCACGATCTCTCGCATCTTCAATTCATGCACCCGACTCGAGCACCATCTCACTGGACAGAGCAAGAACCTTGGAGGATCGACGCGCCATGCTAGGCGAACGCACATTAAACCACAACAATATGAAAAAATCTGAGCTTTTTCTGTAGAGGGCGTTCACGTGTCGGGCTGACCCACGAGGTCAATGGGACGTCATTTACGAGGAAGAGCATAAAGTATTTTCCAAATCTACAGAGACAAAAACCGAGAACTTCCTGCATACGACATCTAGGTGTCAAGATGTTTATTTGAGAAACCTCAATTTCTCTTTGAGAAAGCATTTCTTTTTGAGAAAGCATCTTTTTGATAAAAAAAAGAAAATTTTTCAAAATCACTTCTAAGTTTACGCATACTCAAAATACATGCCAAAGGACCCCGCCAAATCCTTACGGAAATTGGGTTTCGGCGAAAATCACTAAAATTATATTATGTGATAGCTCTTAACATCCTGATCAAAAGTGTCAATGGGCACCAAGTACGAAAGTCGATGTATTTCGACTTACGAACGTCGGAAGTATGCGCCATTCAGCATTTTGGCGGAAAACCCTGGTGAAAATAGTTAGATGAAGAATTCATTCAACCTAATTTACTTTACTTGGACTTTTTGTGTCAAGATTGATCTACATGCCACCCAAAACCATGCTGAATCATGATGGATCTTCAGAATCCTCAATAACCCAGTGCCCCAGGTCGCAGATGATGGGGTTCCTTGAGGGTAATCCACGACTTTAGATGTCTACTTCTCGCGATCATTACGTACGCATTTCATGGCCTCAAGGATGATCCCCAAAGGTCTCCATGCATCGCCCGGTGTCCCAGGTGTTTCAGATTGCCGGTATTGGGGTTCTTCAGGGGTGCTCTGCGGTTACGGTTTGGGTTTGGGTAATAGTAATAGAAATGTGAGATAATTAAGAAGAGTGCGTAAGAGCATGCGTACATCCAAGCATATGTATGTGCATATGTGTGTGTGCGTGGGGACACAGGGGCACTTAAGGCACCGAGTCGTGCAAGGAAGCTTTAGAGGACTATCCGCGAGGTCTTACACTACGTACGTAATCATCGCAAGACTCAGACATCAAAAGTCGTGGATCGCTGCCGAGGAACCTAATTCTATAATGGGCGACCTGTGGCGCCTGGGATACCGAACCGTACAAGGAAGCCTTAAAGGAACATCCTTGATTCATTTAAGTGCGTACGTAATGATCGCGGGAAATAGACATCTAAAGTCGTAAATCATCCCCGAGGAACCCCATCATCGGCGACCTGGAGCACCGGGTGGTGTGTGGGGATCCTGAAGGTGCATCTGCATCGAGGGGCTACTCACTCCGAGTACTCCCAAAAACTCTTCTCAGTTCTTACCGTGTACTCCTTAGTTCTCTTCGTGTAATCTGCAGTTCTCTGTACGACTGAGAACAGAAAGAGAACAAGGGAGTACAATTGAGAACAAGAAGATAACTGAAGAGTACAAGAGAATACAGAAAGAGAACACTCGCGGAAAAAGATTTAATAATTATAAACAAATAATTAAATAATAAATCTGTACAACCAACAACTCCACAACTCGGGGGAAAGCAATAATTATTAATAAACAATTAATTAAACAATTAAACCGTACATCTCACAACCCCATAACCCGGGGGAAAGCAATAATTATTAATAAACTATAAATTAAAAAATGAAACCGTAGACCCCATAACCACAGAATCCAGTTAAAGCAATAATTATTAATAAACAAATAATTAAACAATTAAACTATGCACCCTATAACCTAAATTATACTATATATATATATTAATTATTACTTTCCCCCGAGTTACGGAGTTTTTCGGTGTACAGATTTATCATTTAATTATTTGTTTATAATTATGAATGCTTTCCTCCGGGTTGTGGGGTGTACGGTTCGACTGTTTAATTAATTTTTTATAAATAATTAAAGCTTTCCCCCGAGTTATGTGGTTGTGGGATGTATAGTTTAATTGTTAATTATTTGTTTATTGATTATTACTGTTTTCCCCCGGGTTCTGTGATTATCAGACATACATATTTATTATTTAAACAATTCTGTATAATAATTAAATCTTTTTCCTCGAGTGTTCTCTTTCTGTACTCTCTTGTACTCTTCAGTTCTCTTCTTGTACTGATAAGTTTTTCTGGTTCTCTTTGGAAGTGAGTAATTGGCTTGTACTCTCCTGTACTCTTTTTGTTGTCATCGTGTTCTCTTGTACTCATTAGAAGTGAGCAGTCCCTCGATCTGCATGGTTCTGGGTGGTATGCACATCAATCTTAACACAAAAAAATCCAATGAAATTGATTCAGTTGAATTCAGCTAACTATTTTTATCAGGGTTTTCTGCCAAAATGTTAAATGGCGCATACTTTTGACGTTCGTAAGTCGAAATACATCGACTTCTCGACTTGGTGCCCATTGACTCTTTTAATCAGGATGTTAAGAGCTATCACATAGTACAGTTTCAGGGATTTTTGCCGAAACCCAGTTTCCATAAGGATTTGGCGGGGTCCTTTGCAAAAATGTTCTCGGAATCTGTTCTTGAACCCAGAAGTTAGTGAGCAGTTTATGTAGAATTTCATTCTCAATCTTAATGTGAGTTGTAACAGGTGAAGTAGAGTTGGTCGATTCTTCTGATCCAAGAATAGCACATCCAAAGTTAGTGAGTTGAACATATGGAGAATAAGGTCCATTCGTGATGATATCCAGTTCAATAATATAAGCTTCCCGTAGGAGTTGGCTTGAGAAAATCTGGAAGTCTTTCTAAACGAGACCAATTGTGAGATGATGATGAAAAAGACAATAGAGGTGCGGTGAATAACAATACACTCAAATGTTGAGTGAAGTGATCGGAATTTGACCTGAAATAAACCCATTATTCGCCCAGACAACTTGTCTCCAACTCCAGACATACGTATATGAGAAAAATTCCATTTTGTTGTTAAACTTTTGCGTAGTGACTCGGAGACGAGAGAAAGTTCGGACCCTGTGCCTAGCAGTAGTCATACTTGGAGGGGAAAACAACTGTCTGTGACAACTGTGGGGTGAGCAGTTGCAGAAGTAAGACGATTGCTTGTAGTGCCGACCTGGTTGATGTGATTAATCGTGTAGTGCCTCTTCCCACACATCTGACACACCTTCGTTTAGCGGCATTCCTTAAGCCGGTGTTTAGCCAAAAAATTAAAACAGAGATACATAACGCAAAGATACCAACTACCTCTTTACGTGCTACTGGAGTCAAACCAAGAAATGATGGACATCGCACAATGAAATGATCCTTTTTACACATTGAACACGGGTAGGTGTTTGGATCATCTGCCCGTTGAGTAGCAACAATGTTAACTCGAGTAGACTTTTGAAATCTCACCGATTGAGCATGACGAGTATTGAATTGAGCGGATTTCTTTCGAGCAGCGCCTAATTCTAAACTCTCTTGAGCTCTAGCACAGTTGGTGAGAAACTGACGGAGACCTTCATACTTAGGATATGACAGTGATGAGCCAATAGTGTTTTCCCATGCCTAAAGGATTGAGCCGTCCAATCGTTGCATTAATGTATGAACAATAACTTGATCCCATTGATCAACGGGAGAACCAAGAGCGCCTAATGCATTGAGCGACTCAGTTGTTAATCAGCCAAAAGGGACGAGCATTCTAAATGAATATTGAGTCTTTTCTCAAAAATTTTATCAACAAAATAATTCAGAACTTTAGAATTGGCTAATTGAGGGTCCCGTAACAAAAAGGGGACGAAACGAAATTTCGCGAAATAAGTATTGTCCAAGTACAATATTTTATCAAATTGCTTGAGTTTTAAAAGTTAGTTTCGGTAGAGAATTCTATTGAGCACCTATTTTCCAAATAAAGTACATTGATAATTTTTGTCGTTTATGAAATATTTAAAGTAAAAGATACTTTTGAGAAAAAAAATTTAATGCTTTTTTTCACTTCAACTCGTCATAACATTTGTAAATATTCATATTTCATTTTGAAACTTTGATATGATAAACTTCAATGTATTTTGCGTCTTTTAAGCCGAATTACAATTTTTAAGGGGTGTGTACACCTTTAAATTTTCAAAAAATTGATTTCTTTTTTATTTTATACTTTCATAGGAAATATTCTTAAGAATATTTTACCGAAACCTCTCGAATTTATCTCTCGATCTCGCGAAACTAATTACAATGAAAAAGACTATTCTTCTAAGTACAGTTTCGGTAATAATTAATTTAGTAATCTAGTTTCGGCAATATTACACTAAATTCTAGTTTCGAGAATCCAAGCGTCTCGAAATTCGCGACCGACATTCGATAGTAAATTACTAATATCTCAAAAATATTTAAAGAAAACTGTTTACATTATGACTCACTTTTCCAACGCACAATGTTGTCGACAGTGCACTTACTTTGAAAGCGTTTCAATCGTGTTCAATCGTGTCGCCACGGTCGCAGCGAAAACTGTATTATTCAGCTTCTCGGGCTCACTTTTTAATTCTAATGTTTTGTCTCATGTGTTAGTTGAGGTTAACCATTTTTGTTTATTCCTTGAAGTGTAAACAATCATTTTTGATGTATTGTGAAAGTGCATAATCATTTAATGTCATCAAAGAATGTTCGGAACTCACAGACTGCGAGCAAATGTAAAATAATAATTAAGGAAAAATATTTTTGTACCTAGTTTAAGCCGTTAAAACTATAAAATTAATCGTCGAAAATCTATCGACGCTCGGACCGTGCGCACTGGAAAAAGAAGGGACCGACCGTAATAAAAGACAGGCGCTCTCCGGTCGGGCCGTTTTATGATCATCGATACGGTTAAGGCACGTACGCATCTGGTGAGTGTGTGCGACTCCCTCGCTTTCCCAGTTTTTTGGGAATGGGGTTTTTCCCATCATTAAGCGAGAAAAAGGAAAGTGCAGACTGAGACGCAGCTCACCAGTGCCAATAAGGCCCGTAGTAGCCTCCGACCTGACCGGGACCGCCCTTTTTCCCTCTCTTTGGCGAACCGGAGTTGTTGTGCCAGGGCTCGAACGACGAGCTGACACTTCCGTCCCGTCGTTCGTCCGGTGTGTGTCTCAACTCCGGCCCTAACTAGTCCTTCGGTATTTTAAAATATTGTGCTTGTTAGTAAATTCTCGTAAACGGCGACTTTGCAGTGCGTGTTTGATCTTGGTTCGTGAGTATGTGATCACTAGGCTGGTTGGCGGAGAGTCCGTATGGTGACGCCAACACGAGCCTGCGTTATATGCTTGAGCTGGTTGGCGGAGAGTCCGTATATGGTGACGCCAACACGGGCTTGCATTACGTGTTAATTGTGTGGCGCCGCGGGAGCCGGGAGTTTCTGCACCGTTGGCGCAGCGGGGGCTGTGCCGTGCGCGGTCATAGCAAGCTCTTGCGCTGATCTCTGAGGAGCTTCCCGAGCGGCATTCGTGCCCATGGGCTGCCGTCTGTAGCAAGGGCTGTACCCGTTCCTAAGACGTTGGGGCTGCGACGCAGAGTAGAGGAGAGGAAAACGCGGAAGTCTCCTTCCACTATCGGTCCTCATATCACTAAAATCTTGCGCCAGGATCGTTCACACCAAAAGTCGTAAGGGACACAATGTACAGGTTCACTCACTGAGTGGAGGTTTTTTATGCCTTTAATTAAATTCATCTTTAAAATTAAATTGTTTACTAATTATTCTTCCCCGAATACACACTCCCAATCCCTTTTTTAGAACTCAAGTTTCAATTGACGAAACAAAGAAGATACTTCTTGATATAGTGCTACTATTTGAAAAGAGGTAAATTTTAAAGTTCCATTGTTTCTTCAAGTTGTCAAGCTAAAAAGAACTTTCATTGTTATTTCAGGTTCTCTTTAACTGTTATTATATGTAGGCTTCACTTTTTAATGCAGTAATGTATTTAAAATATTATTTTGAAAGTGCAATTTATAAGTGCCATTACAAATGTGCACTTCTCCATCAGCGTGTTAGCACTGCCTGATATTGTAAACATTAAAATGTTTTCATTATCATGCGCATGGACCACTTCAAAGTTATATTTGTTGAAGAGGAAATGTAGCTGATGTGATAATACTAATTAATAATATACAAACATAATATATAACTTAAAAGTTGAAGCTTTTCTTGATGACAATGGAGTGCGAACATCTTTAACTTTTTACGCGAAGAAGTAATTCTAAGTTTAAAATTTAGTGCTGCGTCAAATGTTATGTTTAATTTTTTTGTTCTTTATCGACTCTGTGCACTAATGTTATTGTGTATATGCATAAGTGCTTGTATATAAATATAAATGTACATATACGTATTTTTGAGTGGATATTTATACATTATACAAGAAAATCTAAACCAAAAGTGTATAAAAAGTTTGAAAATGCCAAAAAACACTATTTTGGCATCAAGAGTCGGGTACAAAAAAAAAAATTTCTCTATTTAATTTTCTACATCTACAGAAATGTAAATATGTTTTAGTTACATAAAAGTTGAGAAAGAAAAAAATTTTTCAGCCTATTTAAATCAAATTTGGAAGAGTTTTGCTTTAAAAAGTAATCAAAAAATGGCCTTTTTTGAAAATGTCTCTTACGGGGCAAAATTTGAGATATCACCAAAGAACTGAAATTTTTTAATACGTAATACCAAAACCTTTACTTCATGTTTACTTTTGTTTCTAACCTTAAAAATACAATTTTCAGACCATTTCATGTTTGCGAAACATTAAAAATATGAAAAAATACACTATTTTAGAAAAAATACAATATAATTATCAATACAAAACTGAGAAATTATTTTAAGAATAAAACCCAACATGACTTTTTTGCAAACATAATCACCAACTTGTGTGCATAATGTCAGCTCGATCTGATGAAAATTGTCCCGTAGGAAACATTTGGAAGATTGAAAAAGTTGATTTTGAGAAAAACAACTTTAAAGTTTCTCACAAAAATAATTTCATAGCTTTATTAGTTGAGCAGTTCAAAATTTTCCAGCACTGTACAACACTTCTTCCTGCTTTTTTAATGAAGTTTCTGATGACTGCTGATATTTTTTTTAATTTGGTGCACTTATCAAGACTAAGAGATTCGTTTCCAGCTAATTTCTGCTTCGACTACTTCCATGGCACTTGAAGATTAAAAAAATGTATCTCATTCTTCACATTCTTCTTGATTTCTTTTCTCTCGTTAAGTACAATATACTGAGTAAAATTTGTGTGCTCGTTGATGCCATGTGCTATTATTAAAAGATGCACTAATATATAAAATTTCATTAATTGTATCACTTGATAAATGTACAAGAAACTCACTCACTCACTGTATTCAATATTTTTAAGCAGGTTCTTCCTTGCTGAATAATTAACTAACACAACAAAATGTAATGCCTATTCTTAGTTGAAACAACAGGTTATTCTGGATTACTCAAAACAGTTTTAAGATTTTCTTCTTTAGAACATAACTTTTAGTTGCAAGTTCCTATAGATTATTCTATTTTGATGAATAGTTTCTATTTATTGATTTCGTTTTGAACAAATAGATAATGTGTCAGCCAACGAATGAAGTAAACAGTAGCAGCCAACGCGCATACAGTGTTACATTATAGAACATGTGCCATAACATTAGGGTGCATTCTCATTGTCGAATCCTGACTGTCCTGACGCGTCATAGACGTCACATACTATGTATTTCGTAGTACATTTCGTATTATGAATCAGAAAATTAAAAAAATAAAGCGTTATTCGTTTTTATGAAATTTCATTAAAAATTCGTTTTTTTTGTTTTATTATTTAAAAATTAAGAATCGAAATTGTTTTATTTTGACTCTAATGAATGCTTTTATACATTCTTTGATACTTCTAGAACACATTTCTGAAATTAAAAAAAATGAGTTTTTTTGGTGATTTTTGAGTGTATCCTTAAGGAGGGTCTTGCGAAATATAGACTATATTTGCTAATTTTATATTTCAACTATTTAAGGTTCAATAATCTGATTGGTAATATATGTTAAAAGCTGTAAATATCATTCAACAAATGCAGATATAATTCATTAAAAAAATAATTGTTTAAAACATGAGAATGTTTTTTGTTTTTCATTCGATTTTAATTTGGAAGCTTTCATTTTCTTCCTTATTCAATTTCAGGGGGAGTTACCAATGCAAAAAATAGGGTATTTTCAAAATCGGTAAAGTTATATTCATTTGTTTACAAATTTCTCGTTGAATCTTCGTTAAATGTATGAAATTCGACGAGAAATCTATAAACAAGTGAATATAACTTTACCGGTTTTGAAAATACCCTAGTTTTTGCATTGGTAACTCCCCCAAAAATTGAATAAGGAAGAAAATGAACCCTTCCAAATTAAAATTGAATGAAAAACAAAAAAAATTCCCATGTTTTAAACAACTATTTTTGAATGAACTATATCTGCATTTGTTAAATGATGCTTACAGCTTTTAAATTTTTATTCGTTTCTTAGGGAAAATCTCTTTAACATATATTTCCAGTCAGATTATTAAACCTTAAATAGTTGAAATATAAAATTAGTAAATATAGTCTATATTTCGTGCAAGACCCTCTTTAATATGCATTTTTAAATGGTTATATCTTGAAATGATTAATTCGTTTTACTGATTTTAATTTTTTAAAAAGCATTTTGAAGCTAATGCGAATATCTCTATTTTTCTTTTATAAAATACTAGATCCTAAAGTGACCGAAATGAAACAGTTAAATTAGTTTAAACGGCTTCGAAACATAAATTATTGAATATTATATTAGAATAGAATTGTAATATAATTTTGTATATTATTTTATTATATTATTTTACAAGTATACGTACCATAATAATATAACGCTATGTCTGTCAATTTATGTTTCGAAATCCTCTAAACCAATTTGACTGTACAAGGTTTCAAACTGAGATATCCCAGGTCCTACTAGATCGATTTTAATTTTCAAATAAAAATAACGAGATATTCGCATTAGCTTCAAAGTGCTTTTTAAGTAAAATGAATTTCAAGATATAACCATTTAAAAATGGAATTAAGGGGGTTCTATACCCATCGTTGACATGGTTTTAAATGACCTGAAAAAAAGAAATTTAAATTAATAATAGGTTATACTATCTATATATTAAAAATATAGCTAATTCTGAATCAAATGAGCCCAGACAGAAGTCTGTAGGTCCATTTGT
>JAWWEO010019867.1:0-12138 GCA_035582975.1 Ormyrus labotus | reverse complement strand
CCTCAAGATCATGGTCAAGGTCACCATCATTTGTCCCCCTCCGAACCCTACAACTTTTGTCTTTAAAGTTTTTTTCTGTCTCCCTTACTTTCCGAAATATTTGGGTGGGGCGATTAAAGTGGTCCATCTTGTATATTATTAAATACAGAATTTTTTTTCGTGACTTTACCCTACCCTTAATTTCTGAACAGGACCGCAAAAAAAGGATCGAATCGCCGAGAAAATAAATAATATATTCTGTAATGGGTTGAGTAAACGAGGTAGCAAAGCATAACCGACCAAGCGACTAACAAGGGCACCACCCCAACTCGGCCTCATCGATTTCGACGATTTTTAGATATGTTGTAGGACTTATTTTTTTTATCGGCCCACAAAGAATTTTAAGGGGTTAAATCCAACGCCAAATACAACCCTCACAATTTGTTGTTATAATATTTCTCAGCATGTAATTAGTATTTTTGAAAAAAAATCAGTTGGAAAATATTCGCGTTAGAAAACTTCAAGTACAAGTATTATTTATGACCAAAGGGTTTGGAACCCTTATCTCTCGTGGATCGACAGGAACATAAAATAGTGGCCGTGAGTTGATCATATGTTCTGTCTCTGCGAGCACTGTCTGCAGAACTACTTCAGTTGGAGCTTGGTCTTTCGGCACGGCCGACAAGGTAACCTTTACCGACCCCATATGGGCATCCGGGGGATTTAATGTCCATTTTATTCTCCGCTCGAATGCGCGATTTCGAACGCCTTCTTGATCCATGTTTTTAATTTCGCTGACCAATTCTTTGTTTGCGCCGTGGAAGTTCATTCTATTGTCAGAATAGATCACTTGAGGTTTGCCTCAAGAAAATTTTTCAAGAATCATAATGGCGGAGCTTGCGCTTAAACTATAAGTGAGTGAATAATACTCCCCCGTTATTCGCATGTAAATAATTTCGTTAATATTTCGTAATAAGGAGCCTTGTGACTGCGTGCCTTCCGTCTGAAATCGCTGGGTTATTGTTAAATTCGTTATGGTTCAACGCAACTGCACGTCCGCTCGCCCTTAAAATGCCGTTCTCGTCTAAGAACGGGCGTAAAGGAACGAGCCTGCTATTTTTGCTTACATTTTTCTGTGTCTTAATTGCGGATATTTCCGGACAAAACGATTCATATTGCGCGTATCGAATCCAATAATTTTCTGCTTCTGTAGCATTTTTTAAAGCGTTTTTGACGTGCAATCTTTTCTTCCAGCGATCAACGCATAATTCTACGCGCTTAGTTATGATTAATAGACCGCGCCATCCTAGAAGTCGAATCGGTAGAGAAAAATTTGTGGCACATCCTTATTGGTTACATATACAAAAGCCTTTCGCAATTCTAATTGTCGATCTTTTTTAGCTTCTCATCGTTGAGAGATTTACTAGTTGGCCAATTACTTTGTGTCTTTCTTAAGAAAACCGGTCCGCAAAGCCATTGCTCATCAGTGCACTTATATTCGCTTTGCCACCGCGTTGCAATATCTGCCGGATTCAGGGCTGATACAACACATCGCCACTCTTTACCTGTCACTTCCGCAATCTCGCCCGAGCGATGTGCGACAAACATTTGCTTTGTTCGCGGTTGTCTTTTAATCCATTGAATTACGGTGGCAAAATTCGACTAATAGTAAAGTTTATTTATTTTTAAATCGAGCTCACTAACAATTTTTTTTGCGCATCTTGTCCTCAGAAGTGTCGCTTGCAGCTCGAAGCGCGGGTCTGAAAGCGGCTTCATGGGTGCTACTCTAGCTTTAGCCATAACAAAGTCTACCCGGGACGCCTAGTTCTGGATCTCGATCCTTAGATAAACTACCGTGGCATATGCCTTTAAGCTCATGTCACAGAACGTATGCAATTGGATCTCTCCGAATTCGCTTGCGGCCGGGGTTATACTGCGCGGAAAGCGCAATTCATAATTTTAATGCACGTAGCCAATAAAACTAACCCACGCATTCCTCCGCCCGTATTTGCGCATCCCACTGTACGCCGCTGCGCCATACTTACATCAAAATTTCTGATTTGATGGTGAACGGGGAAAAGAACCGTAGCGGATCGAATACCGACATGATTACCCTGAGAAATTCGCGCTTCGAGACGCGTCTTTGATCGAATCGGGAATTTTCATTAAGTTTACGTTAAATCGTAACGAGCCGTCTTCGGCTTCCCAGAAAAGTCCGAGAACGCGCTCTCTCCCTCGATCGCAGAGTTGTGTCTTCGGACGTTTATTTTTAATATTCGATTTCCTTATGGATTTTAGAAATGAGAGCGAATTACTAGCCGAACTATCCACTTGAAATTCAGCCTTTCGATTTATCTCTATAACATCTCGCGCGAGCTCGATGGCCTCTTTTTCTGTCTTTCTACTTGCTAAAAAATCATCCATAAAAGTTACGTACCATGCTATCTGCGGCATAGACTTATAGAGATAGACTGCACCTCCTGCCTAAAGCGCTGAGGACAGGATAAAAGAGAGAGGGCAATGGCTGGAGTCGTGCTCTCTCTTTCTAATTGCCGTTTGGTGGGGAGAAACTCGTAACTCTATTGGTCTATGGTTCCAAGTTAGAAAGAGAAAGAACGACCCCAGCTATTGCCCTCTCTCTTTTATTCCGTCCTCAGCACTTCAGACAGGAGACGCAGTCTATCTCTGTAAGTCTATGATCTGCGGCATCCTTTTTTTGATTTACGAATTCGATGGCATTCCGATTTTTAACGTAAATAGCACTATTTGGACTACATTTTGTGTCAAAAATTAGATACGACATTTCATAAACGTCTGGGGCATCTTCCCTATTTTTCCCACGCCAAAGGAATCGCTGTCCTCTTCCCTCACGCGTACTTGCAAAAACATGTCGGTTATATCGGCTTTAATCGCTATGTGATACTGTCTAAAATGCATCAATACGCCTGGCAAAGTTTCTAATAAATCCGGTCCACTTTCTAATTGGTCGTTTAAACGCACGCCGGCATTTTTGGCTGCATCATCGAAAACAAGTTTAATTTTGCCAGGTTTATTTGCGTTTTTTAAGCCAAAGTGCGGTAAATACCAAACACGTTCGCGCGCGTGACTGTTGTCAACTTTTACGGCGTAGCCGTTTCGAAGAAAGTGATCCATCTGTTTTGTAATATTCTGTCGCGTAATCGGGTTCTCGATCTAGTCTTCTTTCTAAATTACTTAATCTTTTCCACGCAGTCGCATAGTTATTTAAGTACAATATTTTATCCTGTTTCCATAATTTCATTCTTCGTAGAGCTCGATCGTGTTTACTTTTCGTAAATCTATTTTCATTATTTACCGCAAAATTGTCCAAAACAAAATGTCCTTTATCAAATTTTCTAAATGTTGATTTTCATTTAGACTACCATCTACGCACTTAATAACGGATACGTGTAAGCAAGAACTAACTAAATTATTGATTTCTTTTTCTTTTATTTTACCGTGTGCCGTCCAACATAAGGAAAAAGATACTACAAGTTTGGTACCTTCCAACTCACGCATCTTCCGCACCGCAACCAAGCACCAATTGTCCTGTCCCAATAATATCTGCGGTTGTACATTTTCATACGCGTTTAAATCTACATTGGTCTTTAACAGGCCGTAAGCTACGATTTTCTCAGAGAGCGACTCAGTCGGAAGTGAAAGGCCGTGCTCAACTATAAGATTATTAACTTGATAATTATCAGAGAAGCCGCGTAAGGTTAAGTTAATCTTTTCACTATCGCTAAATGCGGCTTCGCGGTCGTTTATCCCCTTTAAACCTATACTTATTCGCTCGCCTTTTCCAGCAACTTGTCTTGCCAACTTAAGGAGTCTCATAGGTTTCGTGGCCGAAGGGAGGAAAGGGGAGTCCTCTCTCTCTCTCTCTCCTCTCTCTCGGTTCGGTCGGTAAGTAACTTAGACTTTTCTCTCTCAGCTTTCGCTTTTAAGAGCTTTTACTGCCGCCAACGTGCCTCCGGACGTTTTTCTTTCAGCTGTTTGCACGCAACAAATTGCAAGTCGACGCAGCAATTGGAATCAACGCTGTGCAGTGCGACTTGCAGTTTTTCTGCCCATTTTTGCCAACACCAGCCGGCCCCAAGAAAGTGAGGTTAGGGCGCCTCTCTACAGCTTAATGCGAGCAAAACAAAGGCTTTATTCTTCGGGTGTCGCAAGTTTTTTGCGAGCTTTTTTGCAAATAAGCAACAGCCCCCCCTGCATTGAGCTGGTGGATAGTGTCAGTGTCCCTTTCTGCGACTCCGCACAGAGCCTCGGTGTTGTGTTGGACTCCACACTTTCGTGGAAGCCACATTTAGACTACATAACCAAAAATTTCAACAGAATCCTATATAGCTTGCGATTCTTTCGCAAGTATACCACCGAGGCTCTCCGCAAGCGGCTGGCAGAGGCACTGCTGTTCCCGCACCTTGATTATTCTTCAATGGTATTGCTGGATGCCTCTCAGGAAATGAGGACGAGACTACAAATTCTCCAGAATTCCTGTGTGCGATATGTGAAGGGTCTAAAGAGGGATGATCATGTCTCTCCTCACAGGGCGGATCTGTGCTGGTTGCGCACTGACTCGCGCAGGCAATATTTTATCTGCCTTCTCATGTATAAAATCATACGCATCGGGCAACCTGAATACCTGCACAAATTTTTTAGCAGGGCCAATCCATCTGTGGGGAGAAACACCAGAGAACTTGTGCCCCCCTTAATGCGTACCGAAACTGGAATAAGGTCTTTTAAGGTACAAGGCGCCCATTCCTGGAATTCCCTACCTGCCGAGATTAGAAATTTATCTTCTCTTGGTAGGTTTAAGACTGCAATTCGAAGGCATTTCCTTGAACTGGACGGTTTTTAAATGTTAATTTATCCTCGTTTTGTCCCGCATATACTTTAGTTTTAAGGCGAGAATGTATTTAAGGAATGGATGCGTTTGTAAATAGCTGAGTGCGTGAATATATGGGTGTGAATAGTTTTAGTTTAGTTTTAGTCTTAGTTTTATTCTCTGACTGATAGGTATTCCAGCTATATATTAAATATTTGTATCTGAGAATTTTACTTCATCTGTGAGCATTTGTGATATCACTAATTTTATTAAACCGACTTACTGTGATTTTATAGTATTACTTAATTTTAAGCCGACTGTGATATCATATGTGCAATATTTTTACTTTAGTTTTTTTTTTGTCATATGTGCAATAGTCTGTGCAATATTTTTACTTCAGTTTTATTGTCATCATATGTGCAATAGTTTTGTGCAATATTTTTACTTCAGTTTTATTGTTATCATATGTGCAATAGTTTTGTGCAATATTTTTTATTTTAGTTTTATTTTTATTCTTTGTTTTACTTGTTTATTTCTTGTATTTACTCTCATAGCGCAATTTCTTTTAGTTTTCTTTTCTTATATAGGTAGTTTTAACATGCTCACTGTATTTTATATAATTTTGTACTCATGTTGCAAATAAACGAATATCTATCTATCTATCTATCTCCGCGAGCGGCTCTCCGTTCACCGCGCACCCTCTCTGCAGCCAACAAACTCAATATTTTGTTTACATTTTACCTTAGTTCTTTGTCAAATTCCTGGTAAGCGATTCACAGCTGGGCACATTTTAATTCCTTGATTGTTTTTCTATAAAACTATCACTTTTTTAACTTAATCTCTATGTTTTTTATCGCGAATTCTTACGCGTAAGCCCTTCATAACCTCTCTCTTCCGTAAGAGCCCATGTTAAAAGTTCGATTAACAACAATTTTTTTCTCGAAAACCGTGGCGATAAAAAATTCTGAAAAAAATCATATAATCTTATTTTTAGCTAAGGAATAACATACAAAAATTTCAAGTCATTCTGTATGATTTCACGTAATCTATGAGACTCCTTAAAATCAACTAAAGAAATTGTAGACCCTTCATCTAATAAAGTGTACGATTTTAATGTGCCCTTCGGTTATAGTAACAGGTAAGGTTTTTAACAAAACGATTGAACTATTTAGTCAAGAAGATTTGTCAGATACAGTTTGCAAAGCATCCGCTCTAGATCTATCGGATTCGCTCTATGTTGGCAAAGCTCTTCCATTGTAACGTCTATAATTTTTATTTGAAATATGCAATAATTAATGATGACGTGCGTTACACAAGCGACAATTCACATGTTTACATTCTTCGCGTATGTGCCCTCGCTTTAAAAAATTACAACATAGGCCTGCCCTGCGAACAAAATTCGATCGAATATTAACCGATTCTTTAGCGAATTTTCTGCATGCCACTGATCTGTAATTGAAACCATTACTTAGTAAGTGTTAGATGAAATAAAATTATTTCACTCGAGCCAGCAAGTGCTAAAATTTAAGCCTCTTCTTGAGCGCTGGAATGCGAGCTAGTTGGCGTATCAACACTTTTTTTGGTAGAGAAATTCGGTTTCCGCAACATTCGCAATGACTAAAATCCGGATTTAACCAGAAAAGTTTTCCATTCCAGCGCTCATGAAGCAGCGAAGGCTCTTCGATTTCAAGATTGCGCTCACATGACTCGCGGCAGTCGGCCCGAGAACTCGCTTCGACCGAGAATCGAGTATTCGGCCGAACGTTTGGTGCATACTGCTCTTTCGACTCTATAATTACTCAGAACTTTGCAAAAGAATTAAAGAGCCACGAAATTTAACATTTATTATTTTTTCGCACACGAGATTATACTATTATTTTTTTTTGTTAAAGTTATTTTTTTTTGTGCTACAAAACGCCAGTTTTATTTCTTGAGTTTTTAAATAAAGACTACTACTTGTGAAGTGGAAAAAAAATGTATTTATTAATTCTTTCAACCATCCACCACCATCAAAACTTAAATTCAACAAAACTTGTCAGATGCAATCCTCCAAGGCGCTCCGCTTTATTAATCAGGAAAATCAACTGATTAAAGCGTCATCAGTAAGCATTTCAAGGCCGATTGTTTGTTGACGGTCGCAGGTTAAGTGTTGTTTGTTTGCCATTGCATTTCATGCGATGTCGCGTTTACCACAGCAGTTCGAGGTGCTCGCGTTTGCTTCATTTGAGTCCTCGTTTGGCTCGTTACAACTTGCTCAAAATTCACATCAAACAAACCGACTGGTGTAGCTATTTCGGCTTCCTTGTAAATAAATTGACAATTTTTCTAACGTGTTTAACTCTTCCTGCTCTTCGCACGCGTATCTCTTGAAAGCAAACTCAGGTAGCTTATTCGTGACGTTTTTCGCCATGTCATTACTATACAAATAACCGCAGAGTTCTAAACTCTTAAAGGCCCACACCCCATTCTTCAATTTTTCCGCGAATTGCATGAAGCTTGTTTTTCCACTCTTGATAGCAGGTAGTTGATTTATTTCCACGGCTAATCACTCTCCAACTACAACTTTGTTCCCGAATTGGAGCTCAAGCGTGCGCATAAAAACTTACGGATATCTGTTGTCGTTGCCAAGAGCGTGCAGACAGCGGCGCGAGCATTGCCTTTCAACGCGTCGAACAATCTTCCAATATTTTCGCGGTCATTGTACTCGCGTAAAGACGTCGACATGTTATATGCCTCTTTAAAATAAAACCACTCTATCGGATCCCCACTAAATTCTAGCAATTTCTTTGCCGACGTTAAGCGATGTAAAAGTCGCGCACTCCCTTCGCCCATGGACGCTTCTCTTACTGTTTGTAAGGTCCTTTCAATCGCGTGTGATAATTGCGCGGTCGAATCGAGAACGAAATTTGGATTTACAAATTGCGATGTGCGCACGTGGACTGAAGTGCTGTTAATCCAGTTATTCACGTATTCATTGTTGAGCTGATCCTCGTTGTCACCGTCGTCGACTGGCGTCACGTCGCGCTGATAATCGGGCGTCCTCTCTGGCGTTCCATAATAGCTGGGTTCGGAGGTGGTTAAAGGTCCCGTTTCCCGCAGTGCTGGAGCTCTGCTTGTGATAGCGACAGTCCAAGGCCGCTCTTGGTTTTTGTCACGTTCCGAATTTTTCTAATTTAATTTAATTATATTAAATATTGAATTTGAATTTATATTTTATATTTTCTGTGCACGAGCACGTAATTAAAATCAATAATAAGTATTAAAAAAGACCCGAACCTAATAGAATTAAAACAAAATAATGAAAGTAAATGAGAAAAGGCCCACAAAGGCACCCATGTCTTTCTCCGCACTTTCCTGGCAAGAGTGATACAGAAGTCTCAAGGCCAGGAAAGTCTCCAGTGTCACCCCGCGCGTGCAAGAATGCAGGGGGAAGAAAGCACTGACAAAACAATGTTCAGCGCTTACTTCGTTGCTACGCTCCGCCTCTGACAGGGAGTGCGAGAGAGTAAGAAAGTCGGAAGAAAGCGGGGAGGAAGGAAGCGCAGCGGCTTGCTAATCTCACTCTTAGTCTGGAAGCAATAGGAAGTAGATGTGTCGGACAACGTCTCCCGTTCTTGGCCTCTAGAAATCTATTTCATTTTTGCATTTCTGCCTTTTATCTAAAAATAACGTATTTAGTCTTCGTGGGGTTTTTCCAAAGGATTTCGCGGAGTGCACGGTAAAATCGGTCTATCCGCTACAGATAGTTGCGAGTTAAGTTTCCACCTCGTGGAAGTGTTGCAGCCTTTGAGACAATCACCCACTTCAGAAACACCAACTATAAGGTAATTTTTAAGTAAACTTTAAAACAATTTCTGAGTAACTTTAAATAAATTTTAAGTAAGTTTCGAATAAATTTTAAAATCATTAGAGTCATCTTTAAAGGAGGCAGTGCGGTTGCCTCTACGCGTTATATTTAAGTTTATTTTATAGTTAAATTTAAGCGTGCGCGCGTGCGTGTGTGTGCGGCTCCCGCGCGCGACAGGTAAACACGTGTCTTCAGGGCGCACCTTCTGTGCGTCCTTTTTCGCTTGGCCTCTGTGTGCGCGTCAGTTGGAGGCGTCTGTGTGGGTGCGCACCTTCTGTGCGCAACACCGGACCGGCCGAGCACGTGCGCGGCGCGTCGACACGGAAGCGCGCTACGGCTACTTTTCTGCGCCCCGCTTTCGTGCGCGCTTCGCGCTTCGTTCCGACTCGGCGCCGCTCTGCTCAGCATCGGCCGCGCACCTATAAACTCTCGCACCGCTTGGCGATGCCTCGACGCGTTTATACTTCACGGCACCGCTCGGCGAGGCTCGGCCCCCGTCGGTACCGATCGGTGCTACTACGGCGAGCTTACACTACGCGGCATCATCCAGCGCTCCGTCCACCTGTGCGCCTAGATTGTAAGTTGCGTGAGCGCAGCGGCGCTCAACCATACCGAATTAAAATTGTAAAAAAGGGGTGGTAATAGAATATACCCCTTTAGTCCCAGACAAGGTGCGTTTTACTTTTACCCTACTTTTCCCAACTAATCCACTATCAAGGACAAGAGCGGCTACCAAGGACCAGCAGCAAAAGGGCGAGCCCGTACGGGGCGCGCAGCGCGACGCGGTGTACGTGTCCTCCGCGCACTCAATAGACACGATTACGCGCCCCCTTTAGGCGGCGCGTAACAGTTTTCTCCAGTTTCTTGCTGCTTTTTTCTTGAAATCGTTTTCCTTTTCTTCGCGGCTGATATTTACGACAATTTACAAGTGATCCATCATACCTTCGCAAATCAAAACAAAAACACTTCACTATACAATTTACATTCTTTGAACAAATTCCGCAGTACATAAACACAATAGAGCTTGTTTACAATAATTTTCTCGCTTACAATAATTCTTCGTAATAATAAACAAATCACGCTACGAATAGCGCAATGAAACGTAGAATCCTTACAACAACAATTACAATAGATATAAATAATAATAACGATAATAATAAGCGGCGCTTTTTTCATTACTTTTTTAAATGAAATAAGCTTACGTGTATATAACAATTATTTTAAATCAATATTTTCTACAACTATTGTTATTTAAAGTTATACGTGTGTTTAATATTTTAAGTCTACCAATTTCAACAATTTCTGTAATTTCCAATACATTGACTTTTATATATACAACTACTCCATTGTTTTGATTTATCTTACTATTATTATAATATAATTTATAACCTTGTTTTGCATAATAGTGATTATTTTTTAAAAACCATGTTTCAGAACACACAATTAAATAAAGCTTGATCCTCAAACTTTTAATAAACATTTCTAATTTAGCACAATTAGCGTTTAGACTTCTTATATAAACATACGTAGTAAGACTATCATTTTTATTTAAGTTTTTATTAAAAATTTTAAGGTCTTAATATACAGTCTGCTCTTGTATTATATCCTTTTGTATTTCTTTAAGAAAATCTAGCTGTAAATCCATTATGTATATCTCTGTTTGTTTTTAATGTTGTCAATGATGCGATGCTTGCTCTGATTTGCGAGGCCTGTGAATTCGGCATTGTGTTGGTCAAGTGATTTCCTGTTGAGTTTTGTTTTATATTTTCTTCTTTATCAATATACTTCGGTATAGTAGGTCTTACCAGATAATCAATTAACATATTTATTAATTTTTTTCTTAAATATATCACATTTCTCTGTATCGTTAGCCTTATGATTAATGAAAGGAAATTTTAACTCATAATATTTTGTTTTGCGTCGCTTACTGAGTTGCTTTCAAGTTCTTGCATACTTTTCTTACGTTCCTCAAAAGTAGCGTAACAAAAGGACTTAACTGTTAGAAGACCGGTAAACCAATATATTGGCTCAAAAATAATTTTTTATTTTAACCCAAAGAAGGTCACCTTAAGGTTTTTGGGGTCGCTGATTAAGAATCTGCAATTAGATTTTTTTTTTTTTTTTTTTTTAGAAACTGCAAATTTTAAATCACCATTTTGAATCCGCTATTTTGGCTCGACCCATGATCGACCCTTCCCCCATGATCAATTTATGATATGAGATAGCATTTTTATCCATTTTCTTAGAGGAACCAAAATTACCAAATGCCGGCCCTCTAAAGGTTAAATTTTAACGTGCTTTTTAATTTAAGTGTTTCATCTTCTTTATATGCAACTGCTATTAATTTATTATTTTTATCAATTATTTTTGTTATATTTCCTTTAGAAATAATTTTATTAGTATTCATTAACTTTCCGTAACTAATCAAATTTGCACTCATTTCTTTGGTGAATAATACATTACTCATATTAACTTTATTCTTTTTGCCGAATGCATAAAAATAGTAATTACATTTCCTATCTTAAGGGGATTCTGTACCCATCGTTGACATGGTTTTAAATGACCTGTTAAACAGAAATTTAAATTAATACTAGTTTGTACTATCTATATATTAAAAATATAGCTCATTCTGAATCAAATGAGCTGAGAAGAAAGTCTGTAGGTCTATTTGTTTCAGTGATATTTTAATCTCAATTTTTTTCCTTTGGCGTCAACTCTAGTTTGAACCATTGGATGGATTGGCATGAAACATTCATAAAATTTTGAAATTTTATTAGTTTTTCTTGATTTAAAAATACTAAATCAAACAAATTCCACTATTTTAGAGCTTTGGCCCTAAATGACATTAAAAGCAAAAATTTTAAGCCCTGTTTCATGCCAATACGTGGAACGGTTCAACCAGGAGTTGACGCCAAACTCCTAAAAACCAAAGTTTTCAGAAAACAACAATAAAAGATCTTGTTATTTTCTTCTGAAATTATCACACTCTGCACAGCACTTATTTTTTAAACTGTAATTATCACTTTTATTGAATAGTTAAACTCGATTAAAGATGTTTTGTTGCACCTCAATACTAAGTAAAAAAAATAACTTCTATAGACAATTGAGGCACTTCTTTGCGAACACTTCAGATCAGCATTAGTTGCATAATATCTGGATCATTACTAAATCCAGAACTTCATGATTTCTTGTCCAAGAAGTAAAACTTTGTTGTAGTCCATGTACATGATGTTCAAAGCAGTATGTATGAAATATGAAGTAACGCTGCCATATACATAACTGCTGAAAGTGCACATGTGTAACTGCACTTACAAACTACACTTTTATAATAATTTTTTAAATACAACACTATCAAAAAATACCAAAAAGTGAAGCCTTATGTTGGTTTAAGAGTAGGACCTGAAACAGAAAAATGAAAGTTCCTTTTAGATTTACAGCTTGAAATGATAATGGAACTTTAAAATTT